>BQNB010124190.1:0-14802 GCA_026074375.1 Tanacetum coccineum
ATTTTTGTGTTCTTCACTTACCAAAAAATGGAAATGGATCAATGGAAGACACGTTATTATGATGACTCAACAACACTTTGAAGGTTGTATATCTTCTTTGTGTTCTTCACTTGCCCAGAAGCGGAAATGGGCCATTGGAAGACACGTTATTGTGATGACTCAACAACACTTTGGAGATTGTATATCTTCTTTGTGTTCTTCACTTGCCCAAAAGCGGAAATGGGCCATTAGAAGACACGTTATTGTGATGACTCAACAACACTTTAGAGATTGTATATCTTCTTTGTGTTCTTCACTTGTTAAAAAGTGGAAACGATTGGATGAGACGCATTTCATTACGAAATTCACTTGACTTCTGACAACATAGGCACACATGCTTATGAGTGTCGGGATATAAGGATAAGATGGATTTCATTACGAAATTCACTTGTGGGGAATGGTTACATGGTGAATCTTCTTGTGAAAGTGACAGGTGGATGAATCTAGGTTGATAGTAGTAAGGATGACTTGGTTTTTCATTTCACTTTGGTGATTTAGGGATGTATTAGAACTAATGATCACGAACAAGAGTGAATAATAGTTATGAGGTTTGAGTGTATGGTAGAAGTGTATCTTGTGGTTTCTAGTGAATAAGGATCACCTATGTGAGTTCTTGAGAGTGTTTGGTTAAAGGATATATGTGAAGATGTGTGTTTTCCCTTCCCTTTTAATTCGTGCTCATCCGGACATAAGTTGAAAAAAAGAGAGAAATAACGACGGAAGCGATGAGCTTGTCAATTTCATGATGGATGACGGTTAGCATACGATGAACTTCATCCGCGAAGTTATGTAGCTCTTCTCGAATATTGCGATTGTTCGTAGAACAATCACACAACGAGGTACGAGGTTGTCTTAAAGGTGGTAACAGAAATGTGGACGGAAGATATTAACCATCTATATAATAATTGAGGCATGATTAAGGTTTTTGTGAAATGACTTGGACATGAACAATAAGTGTAACACCCCCAAATTGGGTCGCAGCGGAATAAGGGTCCGGGGCGTGTTACTTCTCAGATCAATAATACAAAATATATAGAACGACTAAAAAGTCATTTTAAAACTGATACATTGGATTTAACAAATGTTTGATACAAATAGCCCGAAGCTTTAACTTGTTCATTGTTATTATTACAAAGATACTGGTTCACAACACATGAGTTTCCCAAAACATAATGCAACCATATCTTTAGCATGACATCCCAAAACAAAATCACCAATGTATCCTTGGCACCTTATGCTTACTGATCTCCTAAAAAACATTGCTTTAAAACGTCAACAATAATGTTGGTGAATTCATAGGTTTGATAAATCATATATTGTAGGACCACAAGATTTCCCAAGTGTATGATAATGCAATAGATGCAGACATCATATAAATGTAATTACGTTGCCCTAAGCTCATGACACTGAAGCTCGACATAAATGAATACCATATAAATGGCCTACATTGCCCGTGATGATGTTCTAACCCGCAACATCCTATGTTCGACATGGTATATGTTCGTTTGCCCAGTGATAGCTAATCACCCGAACGGGGATGTCAATCCTAATAGATCTATTCATAACATTCGCGCTCACAGTCCAGTAATTGACAGTTCATGATAATGGGCTCAGATTGGGTTATCGCTACTTAGGCAACACGTAATCATAATATAAAAGTATCCACTTGTGTCCAGTTGTAAAACATTGCATGTTTCTCACCCCAAAAACTTATAAAACAAATCATGTAAAACGTGGGGCTATGAACTCACCTTGAGTGAGCGTATGTCAAGTATATCACAGATAATGCGTCACGTAAATCGTCAGATGCAACCTATTTAATTTAAGGCCGTATAAGTACTAAGCATGATGATTAACATCTACCATATACAAGTCTACATAGCTACATCACCATCTAATTGTTTTGGTAAAATTGTGTTTAATAAGTAAAAACGTTTATAATTACCGTTTTAGTAAAACTGGCATAACTTTCGCGTTTTAAGCCCGATTTCGACGTTTCTTATGCCCACGCTTTCGTATTAGGACGAGTTATCATAATTTGACATTTTCATAATTTGGACCTACTTGTGAACAGTAACTTTTACTGTTCACACCAGACCCTAAATGTATTTATATAGTTTTTGTTATCGTAAAACCCGTAAATGTCGTATTTTCTTCGTTATAGCTCCGTTTTTAACGATTCTTTCGAGCACGTTCTCGTAGTTGAAAGTTCTATTTATTTATGAGGTTTACAAAAATAAATATTTCTGTCATGAACAGTAACTTTTATAAAAATGGTTTTATAAAAGTATTTTTATACATTTTAAGTATATAAACTCGCGTAATTCATAACTCCTTCGTTTTTAATCAAAAAATTATGATTCTTATCATTTTGGAATCCTAGAAATGTGTATAATCTGTTAAAAACATCAAACTTTCTGTTTTGTATAATTTTTATAAAAGTTATTTTATAAACCCGTTTAATTAACGTATAACTCGTAATTAGCGTATCTTTTTCGTTATTAATCCGTTTTTCGAGTTTCTTATCTTTTTGGAATCGTCATGAGGTGTATTATCTTTCTAAATGTAAAACCCACTATCTTGGATTCGAATCCAAACAGCCCTTTTTAAAATCCATGTGTATACTTATTTATATAACTTGTTTTATATACTTTTCAACCAAGTAAATTACCACAACTTCTTTACAAGTCTTTATATCATATGTCATACATAATATAATGTCCATTGGTCCATAATTTGTCCAAAAATGTCCAAGAAATCACAAGACCCATTTGTGTACACACTTATTTATCTAGTAACTTTCATAAGTATACTTTATGTACTAGTTTATACATGAACCTTTTATACATTAATCAAAAGTGTACAAGAGTTATACTTCCATTATAACATCATTTTAGCTTCCATATAACTTGAATAAAAGTCCATGAAAAAGATTAACAAGTCTTTTGCCACACTTTTACTTGAAACTTATTAAGTAACTTTTAGAAACCCTAATTTGTACATATACATTTTTACACTAAATCAACATGGTACAATACTTTTATATCCATTTTAACATGATATCATTAACATCATAACATATGTACAAGTGTACAAAACAATGATCACAAGTAAAAACTCTTTTTACATGTTCAAAAGTCCTAAATGGTGATTCTTGCTATAAAGAACTAACATATGCATAAAAACTCATGAAATGAAAAGATAAAGGCTTTTAGATAACCTTATGATGAATGATGATGATGAGAAATACATGCTAAACCCTTGTTTAGACTTTAAACCCAAGCTTGCACACTTGAAAACCCTAGTTTTCTTAGAAAACCCTAATCTTGCAAAACTTTCTTCAATACTTGTAAATGGTTAACCAAGGCTTGGAAACATCTTAGTATATCTTAGGAATGATGTGTGTATGTGTGTATGCTCTTAGAAAATCAAGGTATGGATTGTTTAAATGGGGGTTTGTTTGCCGTGGCTATGTAGAGAGCAAAAGGGAGAGTTTTTGTTGATTTTTACTAAGTGTATAAGAGTGTGCATGCTATCTATGTGTATACTTGCATCATATATGAGCTAGGATGGTCAAAAAGTTTGCAATAGTGGTCAAGAACAAGATGAGGGTCTTAAGGAAGACCTTATGGTCTAGGTATGGTCCAAATAGGGATGACTAGTGACTTAAATCACTAGTCATGATAGAAGTCTTGTTAAGCCATACTTGCACCATGCCTTGGTTAATTACTTGTGTCTTTGTGTTCCCTAAGATGGACATGATCCCATGAAATCAAGGAAGACATATGACTAGCTAGTTTCTTGCATAAAAGAAAGTATAAGTTATAAGGTAAAGTGTAGTCTTGATATTTAAATGTATACTTTGCAAATTGTATAAGTCTTGTTTATTTCTTTATATATGGGGCGTCCCATTTATATAAGTGTGGTAAAGTTTTATAAACTTTGGTCATTGAAAATAGAAATAAGCATTTGTTGAAGCGTAGATTAATTAACGTGGTTCCGGGTATGCCTAAACGTACTCTATCGCGAAACGTAATAAATTTACGCAACCAATAAAAATAAATTGAACAATGTTAATAATTATCCTCAAAATAATTACTTAACCCTTGCTTGATGTAAACATTTAATTGTTTGATGCCCGTTTACATTGAACGCTAATATTTAGCGTACGCGATTTAACTTAACGTTTACGATTTAAAGGAAACGCGTACAATACAAAAGATACATTGTGGATTTATTGACGACGTCAAGTTATATATAAGCAATAAACAAAGACAATAAGCATGAAACAAACATAAATAAGCATGAGTAAGCAGGAAATAAGAAGGTAAATAGTAAATAAGCTAAGCTACGGTAAAATGCTAAAAAAATGAAAAATGGAAACTCACCAAACCCTTGCTCAAAAAAGGGTGAATAAAAGTTTCTACAAGCTCTAGCTTGTCAAAGACAAGCTAGTGTGGCTTAAAGATCTTCCTTGCTTGCTTTTCTCCAATAAGCTTGTGATTCTTTTTGTCGGTAATTTGAGGGTGGAATTTTTGTGTTGTTTTTTTATAAAATTCTCTTAAGTACTTAATATTTAAGCTAAAACAGATTTATAGTATGCTTGCTTAAGAACTTAAAACAGCTTTTGAAAGGCTTTAAACAATAAGAAAAACAATGATTTAAGAGATGACTTAAAAACTTCAAATTTTCATTAAGATTAAAAACATGTTACAATACTTGGAAATTGAAAGACAATAATTACAAATGACTTGAAAACGAAAAACTAGGTTAAAACTACATGGCCCAAAGGCTTACAAATGAACCCTAATTAGACACAAGCTAAGAAAGTTCTAGGTTCTCTTCATCTTGTGTTTCTTTACTGAGAGGGATCAAGGATGTGCTTGTTGTGTGTGTATAGTCTTAAATTAATCATAGCCGTCCAAATTGAGTAGTCCCCAAGTCATATGATCTTGTCCCTTCATTTCTTGTCTTGATCCTTTGTCGAATAGGGTGATTGGGATTGCCATCATGGCTTTTGGTGTTTAGTGAGGTGGGATAGTGATGTTTTGTTGTGGGGTAAAGGAAGACGACAGTGAACAGTTATTGCAGAGGTTTGGCAGGAAACATGGAAGAGATGTACAGTACTATGAGCAGGGTGTGAGTTTGGGGAATTGGCAAGAATAGTCCCTGAGTGTGTTATGTTTAATTACAACCACAATCCTTGTGGATTGCATCTTTGGTCCTTGTAGTTGGTAATTGTTTGCACCGTTAGTCCTTTAACGGAGTTAAGTTTAAGGGGTAACTGTTAACAGGTTTGTTATAAGGGAGTTTGGGCCTAGTTATTGGGCCAGGTATAAATAAAAGAAAGTGTTGAGCCTTTTACTTGTACAAGTCTTCATGTAATGTATAAATGGGCTGACTCAGCCCATTAGATGGGTATGGGTTGGCCCATTTAACATTTCTTCGATATCGGCTCCGCTTTTGACTTTGACTTTTTGACTTGGCTTTGATTTTGACTTTTGCTTCACACTCTTCACATTCTCGTGCTCGGTTTTGTCGTTTTGGCTTTGATTTTTGTCCTTTTCTTGGATATCCATACATGCATAATACAAATGCAAAACATACAAATACAATGTCATTTTGGTACGTTTTTGGTCATTTAAGTCCATTTTTAGTTGTCAAAGGTATGTGTAATTAAACACATACCAAAATCCCCCATCCTAAGATATTGTCGTGTCCTCACGTAATGCTATAAGTAAGCACTTAGAAAACTAAGAATCTCGATCCCCCTCGACTAATTACCTCAAAAAGTAGCTAAGTGTTCATCGAGGGAAATTAAAGAATCAATAGCTTCGAAAAGCCTCGTTTTTACCATTCTCAAAGATATACACTTATTCCTACACATATTTTTGTATTTTTCCTTTTTTATATATCTAACTTATTTGACTTTCGTCATTTTCATAACCGTTAGGGATCATATAACAAGACGCATTTCGATCGAAAATGCCCAAAAAGGATAAATTCATCAGTTTTGGGGTGGGGACTTTTCACTCGTCCCAAACCAAGCTTAAAACGAAATCACCGTTAAATATCAGTTAAGATGCTAACACTACTCATATTTGCAACTTGTGAACTTTTCACTCCCGACAATTATTATATCTTAGGTGAATGTGCCATTTTGAATTTCAACCATGGATCAACGTTTTTTTTTTCGCCATGAATTCTATGTTTCAAGTTTCCACCCGAAGAATAATGAGTTTGAAGGGAGATATCCCATGTAGCTGGAACTTTCGTCTCGGCACATCCCAACCTTGCGGCTAAGTGACCAGGCTTTTGACACCCCACAGAGACTAGTATCGGGACTCACGGACCTTTGGTTTAAAAAACTCTTAGGCTTTTCGTATGTACATAGCTTATTTAAAAAACTTAAAATGAAATAGTCAAAGTTCAAAAGCATAGTTAAATTTTAACAAAAAGAGATTTCCCATTTATTAATTCACACTTAATATTAAACGTAACCATGATGCAATTGTAACCCTCGACCTTTTAGAAGGCTGCAACATCGGCTGTGAGTCGGCAAGATGCAACAAACTTTTATCAGTCTCGGATTATTATTCTTACTATGGGCTTTCTTTAGAAGGCTGTAACATCGGTTGTGAGCCGGCAAGATGCAGCAAACTTTTATCAGCCCACAGTTTATAATTATTATTCTTTTTTCATTTTTCATCATATTTTTCATTCATTTTTTTTCATTTCATGTTACTATATTTCATGATATATAGAGAAGACTTCTTTTTGAAAAATTTAAGTATAAGTTTGAACTAAGACTAAAATTTTTGCTATCAACTACATAAAAATTGTTGATTTAAGTTTTATCTCCAAAAATAGCACGTATTATTAGTCTGGTTAGGAGCTTAAGGGAGAAAAAGCCACAAATTACACACATGAGCTCTTAAGATTTCCAAATGATCCTTGTTTAGCATCCAACTCATACTTAACTTTATCATTTTTCGTTTTCCGAACTTCCTACGACGTTAGTTCTTAACGGTTTTAAGGGAACAAGCTAGATCTCAACACGCTCGATCGAGTCAAAATTTATTCTTATTCTATCCAGCAGGAAAGTCAAAATTATGACAAAACACTTATTTTGTTTTTGAACATTTTTAAATTTTTAAATTTTTAAATTTTTTTGAAATTTTGGTGGTAAAAACGGGATTACGTGAAAACAACGGCTGCAGGCACAATCAAATCGATAGATCCCCCCATACTAGAATTAACATGTCCTTAAATATTTTAAGATGGGGTTCTCTAGTAAATCCTATAGCGTTTATTAAGTATGCTTAAAGATAAACGTTAGTCGATAAGATTAGGATATTGGATTTCCCAAAATGAATCTGCGGATGTGAAGCTCTTGTGAACGAAGGACAAAACCGCGAGCACGAGAGGCTTCAAAATTTGGGCAATCCTGGACATACAACACAAAGCACGGAAAAGGAAATAGGCGGGCCTTTCACAACAACAAAACATTTATTCATTACTACTACTTAATTAATAATTAGGATAAGCATGGATTGCCTCCCACGAAGCGCTTGTTTAGGGTCACTAAGCTTACCCCCATCCCGAATTCATTGGTCCTTGGGGAAGGCTTGGAGATCCGGGAACAACCAATTATGGTGCGTCCCCTCCAAAGTAGTGCTTAATTCTATGACCGTTCACCTTGAAGTTTGGCCTGGAGTTTTAAGATAACTCGACAATGCCATATGGATAGACATGGGTAATGGTGAACGGTCCAGACTAAACTGTGATTTTAACTATAGACGAGAACATCTTCAATCGAGGAGTAAAGAGGTGGATATTGATCGCAAACGTTGAAAAAATGCGGTTTTTTTGATCTTGGAGTTCATGGGCATCCTCTTTTGTTTATCTTTTTTATTAGATTATAAGTTGTTCTCATAGGCATGATCACGAAGTTCATTTAGTTCATTGAGTTGAACTTTTCGGTGATCACCCGCGGTCGCAAGGTCAAAGTTTGCATGCTTCAAGGCCTAATAGGCTTTGTGCTCGAGCTCGATCGGTAGATGACATGCCTTTTCGTATACGAGCTTGTATGGGGTGCTCCCGATGGGTGTATTGTAAGCGGTACGGAAGGCCCAAAGTGCGTCATCTAATTTATTCGACCAAGAGGTACGGTTCTCGCCTATGGTCCTTTCAAGAATTCATTTCAAGCCATGATTGGATACCTCAACTTGCCTACTTGTTTGTGGGTGATAAGCGGTGGAGAGACAGGTGAGTAACTCCGTATTTAAGCATGACCTTGCAAACTGGTCATTGCAAAAATAGGTTCCGCGATCACTTATGATAGCTACGAGGGGCACGAATGGTGCGAAGAGGAGATTAAGAAATTTGCAAACAACTCAGGCGTCGTTGGTGGGGAGCGCTTTCGCTTCAACCCATTTTGACAAGTAATCGATGGCCACGAGTATATATTTGTTCACTCGTGAGGACGGGAACGGCCCCCACAAATCGATTTGCCCCCACACGTCAATGATTTCGCAAACTTGGATGCAATTTTGAGGCATTTTCACGTTGCGAAAATTTTCATGACGCTGACAAGTGTCACCATTGGGTGACCAAAGCATGGGCATCGTTGGTAAATAGTGGGCCAAAAGAAAACGGCATCAAAGACCTTATTTGGCAGGTGAGATTTGCACCATGATGTCCCCCGGTGGGTCCATTGTGGCAAGCTTCGAGGATGTTCGAGAAGCTTCTTTGTTGTGTACACACCGGCCGGATTCACTTGATCCGCACATATTTGAACAAATAGGATGTCACCCAAAAGTAGTGTTTAAGTCCCTTGAAAAACTTGTTCTTTTTGTTGGGACGACATCCCCTTTAACAATGAAATTCCATGCGTGGTTGGTTAATTTGCCAAAATCGGCCAAACCATGGCGGTACTTGGCGGTCACCATGAAAAGTCAACCATATTAAGTTGTCTCGGAGGAATTTTAATTTATCTCCTTTGGGTCGAGCACATTTTCATAAGGATTTTTTAATGGGGGAAAGAGATCAGGCCGCGAGATTCTCAACTCTTTTGTGTCAAATTACTTTGATTTAAAACTCTTGAAGGTGCGAGAACCACCAGGAGCAATCTCGCCTTGGAATCTTTTTTAGCAAAGAGATATTTTAGGGTGGAGTGATCCGTATAACAATGCTTTTGTTAAGATTGAGGTTAGACCGGATTTTCGAAAGCATTACCACCTACGGCTATCATTATCTTTCTCACATCATGGTGGTAATGCGATTCCGCCTCGTTCATTGTTTTGCTAGCATAGTGTATAGGCCTAAAGTGTTTTTCATGACGTTTCCCCAAGACTGCACCTATGGAAAAGTCGCTTGCATCGCAATAAAGCTACAAAGGGCTAAGTCTCAGTCGGGGGCAATTCAAGATTGGAGCTTCGTAAGTTTTTTCTTTAAGTTTCGAAAGCTTGAATTAATCATCGGAGAAGATGAACGGAGTATTTTTCTCAAGAAGATGAGTCATCGGTCGGGAAATTTTGGAAAAATCCTTAATGAACCGTCGGTAGAAACCGGCATGATCAAGAAAACTCCGAACACCCTTGACGGTGGTGGGATGAGAGGATAACTTAGTCAATAATTCGACTTTGGCCTTATCAACCTCAACGTTCTTGGAATTTTAGGCCAAGGACAATTCTTCTTGAAACCATGAAATGACTCTTTTTCCCAGAATTTAGACAAGATTGGTGTTTCGCACCTTTTGAGCATTATTGTCCATTCGAGAGAGGCCAATTTTGAATGAATTCCCAAAGACCAAAAAGTCATCCATGAAGACTTCCATCATTTTTTCGATCATATCATAAAAGATAGCCATCATACACCTTTGGAACGTGCCCGATGCATTGCATAAGCCGAAAGGCATGCGATGATAGGCAAACGTTCCATAAGGACACGTGAATGTGGTCTTTTCTTAATCATTAGGGTCGATGGGAATTTGAAAGTAACCCGAGAAACCATCGAGAAAACAATAGTACTCGTTTCCTGCTAATCTCTCGAGCATTTGATCAATAAACGGTAGTGGAAAGTGGTCTTTACGGGTGGCTTCATTCAACTTTCGGTAGTCAATGCATACACGCCATCCCGTAACCAATCGAGTAGGAAATGAACTCGTTTTCATCATATTTTTTAACAACGGTAAAGCCACCCTTTTTTTAGGTATGAATGTACTGGGCTTACCTACGGACCTATCCGATGAGCGGGATAAATTAATCGGCTGTCACAAGTAAGTTTTTCAACCTCCTTTTTGATGACATCGTGGATTTTTGGATTCACCCGTCTTTGGTGTTGAACCGCCGGTTTGTAGTCCTCTTCCATAAGAATCTTGTGAGTATAAAATTCCGGTTAATACCCTTAATGTCGGAGAGTTTCCAAGTGATGGCTCGCTTGTGTGACTTTAAAACCTTTATGAGAGCCGCTTTTTCCTCGACACTCAAGTCTTTAGCAATTATGACAGGCAACTTGTTGTCACCTTCTAAAAATGCGTATTGGAGATGAGGAGGTAAGTCCTTGAGTTCGACCTCGGGAGGTTCATCAATTGAAGATTTATTAGTTTTAGCTTCACAAACTTTAAGTTCTTTTCAAATTTCAGGCAAATAATTTCCTTGAGTATGAGGGGGTAATGATGGATCATCATTGAGAAATGCTTCAAGAAGAAGAATATCCCTTCGGGTTATAATAAGAGTGAATCAACTTCCGGTGAAGTTTGGATCATCTTCTGAGCAGGAAAGCGTTCGATTTCCTCGAGAAGAAAATCACTATCCCCGAAGGGAGTGAGAGTTGGAGAAGAGGTAGGAAAACGTCGGGTATAATAAGAGTGGGATTGCCTACTCTGCGATTCACATCGGAGAAACTGAGAAACTTCTTGAGAATACTCTCACAAGCCAACTTTCAATGACATCAGTATCGGTTCACCGAAATTATCTCATAATTAGAGGAGTATCTCGGAAAGTTTTGATCAAGATTGAATGTTACGGCTTCTTTTCCAACACGAAGAGTTAATTCTCCTTCGGAAACATCAATCAAAGCACGTCTGGTCTTTAAGAAGGATCTCTCGAGAATAAGGGGAACTCAAGGATCGGCATCAAAGTCTACGATCTTCTCTCGGAGCATAAGGGGAACTCAGGGATTCGGAATCAAAGTTACGACTTACAGTCGGCCAGGAATTGGTACTTCTACATTTTACGTAGACATCTTCGGCGATACCGATCGGTTGGGTAATCGATCGGTCTGCAAGTTCAAGAGTCATACAAGTAGGAGTGAGCTCCGGAAGAGAAAGCTTTTTCCACACGGATAATGCAGGACGATTTATGTAGCACAAGGTCGGCCAACGGCTAGCACTCATCCATTCCAGGAAAATCACACGATATGAGAAATTTGTCGGGGTCTCCAAGTTTTTCGGGTAACTTGTTGAGGAGGACCGCCGAGCAATGCTCATTTAAAGGAGTTCTATCCAATTCACTTAATTTTTCTTTGTTTCCAATTAAAGCTTTAAGGAGTCGAGGAAATTTGGCATTACGAACTAATATCATCCGTTAAGCTAATTTCGAAACTCAAATCTTTAAAGATTTCGTAGAATTTCTCAATTTGGTCGTTAGCTTTTTCACGGCGCCTTTCATTATTACGTCTTGAAGGATACATAATCGACGGTTTCGGGGCATCGGAGCACTAACAGGAGCAACAACGGGCTCAGAATTTGGTACTTGAGGTTAAATTTGGACAACCGTAGGTTGGACATCTTTGGTACTTCCGTTATTAGTAGGAGGCACCATGTCTTTTGTCACCTCGGTTTCACGTTCCACTACTTTAGGAAGAGAAGAATAAGTAGTAGGAATCGTAGGTCCTTGATAAGAAACGCCACTTCTGGTAGTGATTGCTTTCAAGTCACTGTTCAGGTTAGCAATGGTGTTGCTAGGAAGAGAACCCGAGCCTAGAGTAGAGGCGATATTGGAATTCACGAACTTGGTAAGCATGTCCGTTAAATTGGTCATTTGATTTTGCAAGTTTTGATTTTGATTTTGCTTATTTCTCATAACTGCATCATTAGCTTTGATGTAGTTTTGAAAATCATCCTTCGACACACCTTGTGTTTGCAGAGCCGCTTGGTAAGGTGGTAAGATTGGTGACCGAGGGTGATTAATCAGGGTCGATAAATTTGGGGGGGGGGGGGGGCCTTGGTTAACGGAGGGTTGGTAGGTTGGAGCTTGGTGTAATTATTTCCCGATTTTTGGTTGTAACGATTTTGTTATTTCCCTTGGTTTTGTTAAACGGCGTGGAAAACGGGATGGTCAATTTGATTAGCAATCGGGGCTCGGTAATCGGTATTTCCTTGATTAAAATTGGCCGCGACGGCTTGGGAAACATATTCTTGAATATTGTCACGATAAACATTACCATCGGTGGCGGGACAATTTCGGTAAGCATGAGCACACGAAGTAACACCAACTCTCCTCGACGCTTTACGGGACTTGAGCGGGAGTTGGGATTGATTTTTCTTATCGAGGACGTAAAAGGCTTTTCACCATTTCTTTAGTTTGGCAACATCGGGAGAATACCGGGGGTAGAGAGGCTCGTACTCATTTGGGCATAAACGGGTGTTTACGTGAATTACGAACCTTGGATTTTGCTCTCGATGATTCTTAGGCAATCCGGGGCATTTTCTCCAAAACCATTACTCCCGCGGCAGGAATTCAACGAATCTTGATCTGTAGGAGTTCAAGCCATTATAGAAAGTACTCGAGTTGATTGGTAATTACGAAAATCCATGATGGGATGCCCAAAGAAGATCGTTGAATCGGTTCCCAATGCCTCGTTAAAAGTTTCATCAAATTCGTTGTTGAAATCTGTGATTTCATTTCGAAGGTTTGTTGTTTAGAAGAAGGAAGAATTTGGTGATTTGAATTTCGAACAAGATCATCCATGTAAGAAATCTGATCGAGGGGGTTCTTTTTCCAAGCCAAATCCGGGCGGCACCTTCGAGGAAAATAGGGAAAAGATAAGCTTAACCGACCGTTACTGGGACGTTTGGGAACTTCATCATAGAAGTGATCTTATTGAAATATCAAATGTGAGCATGAGGGTCTTCTTTGTCATGTCCAAAAAATTATTTATTTTGAACAAGAGTAAGTAAACCATGCTTAAGCTTAAAGTTGTCCGCGGTGATCTCGGGAACAACGATGGCATCCTCGTAACCCTCAGTGGATGCTTCGAGCAATTGTGCCATAGTACGATTATCGGGCATCGTAATAGGAGGAGCTTGATTTTCAATGGTTCCACAAGATTAAATGGGTTCAACTAAAGTCGGATGGGGACATGTTTGTTGTTGACGGTTCGAATTACAGGGATTGAGAACGAGTGCACATGCACTAAAATATAAAAAGAAAATTTATACTAATAATTTTTTTTTGGTTTTATATATATATATATATATATATTTTTTGGTTTTTTCAACAATGATTTCACAATTTATTTTAATAACGGACAATGAGATAAGACACTTAAACCTAATAATCAACAAGCTTCTCGGTAACTCTTCAAAGAGAAAAAAGCACAAAGGATCGGAGGAGTAGGAAAGCGCGAAGCTATTAAAAACCTTTCTCCTTTAGGGTCGTAGTTCCTAGGAACAACCCGCCTTATACCCCTCTTATAGTTTGTTTAACTTTCAAAGGTGAATCGTACCTCGCGAGAGACACAAAAGGTAAGTTTTTGATCTTTGGTTCGGGAACTTATTAATGATAATACTTTAATGGAAAGTATTATATTGATGGTGAATTTTATTTCTTTTTATAGAAATTTTTTTTAAAATTTTTGATTTTTTTTATATTATATATATACTAATAAAAGAAAAATCTTTTTGTATTTTTTTATATGAAAATAAGCAAAATAACTTCACACGGAAGGATCTTCAAACACAAATTGTCAAACGGCTCAGCAATCGTAAACAATCCTCCCCGGTAGCGGCGCCAAAAATTGATTAAATCTCTGATTACACCTTTTAAATATATATAAATAAATATAAAATACTTATAAATATATAAATATAAGGATAAGAATAAGAATAAAAAATCTCAATTGTAGTAATCCGGAAGTATGATTCCCGGGTCGTTATCCCCAACGAGGAATGCAATTAAGAGTCGAGAGTCATTTTGATAATCGATGCTTGAATGGAACAAGTTTTAGATTGTTTTTCTAAAACTAAGGGAAAATTAATGCAAACACTTAAAAATAATTAAGGCAAAAACTATTTTAAACTGAAAACGTAAAACGGGGAATCCTAAAAACGCAACTAAAAACTAACTAAGGCAAATAATAACCCTAAAAATGCAAATTTGGTTTCTAAACCTCTAAAATAACAAAACAAAATTTTCTAAAAAGGATTTATATTGTATTGACTATTTTATAATTTTTTATGAATTAAAACCTATTTATTCTATTTAAAATTCTAGAAAATAACAAATTAAGTTGGAAAAATATAAAAAATTGCAGGAAAGTCTTAAATGTTGTAAAGTTCCTAGAAAAAATAAGCTGGTTAAGCCAGCTTATCAAATAAGCTCTAAAAAGCTAGAAATAAACTACGAATTGGCTTATAAAAATGAGAGTGAAAATGTGTATAAGTAAATAGATGGTGCAAAGTAAAACGGAAAAGACCCAAGGGCGCTAGTGGTAGTGTGTGTTGTGTGTAAAACGTTTGGTGAGTAGGGGTGAGGTCCC
>BQNB010124191.1:0-19976 GCA_026074375.1 Tanacetum coccineum
ATTAAGCCACGACTTAAATGGACTTACTGGGTCGTGAGCCCGTATGCTCAAAAATACGTATATTATGCTTAAAAATAAGCTAGTAAGCTACATATCACATTTGGTTACTACCATAAGCCTAAAAAATAGTCCACAAACATACACCATAACACAAAATAGTCGAAATCACTTTCCTAGTGATTTTGAGGAAATTTCGTGGCTTATAAGCCCAAAATAAGCCAAGAAATAGCTTAAAAATAAGCCCGAATAAGCTATACAAGCTACTATAAAAAATAAGCATTTTAGCATCATATATTATTTAACCATCATGACCACAACATCAAAACTACAAAATCCTTCTTTTTCCTTTTTACTTTAATCATCCGTTTTGTTTCCAAAAATCGATTTTTACAACGATCAACTTGTACAACTAACATCTATGCATCAAAATAAACCCAAAAGGACAAACGAAATTTAAATTTGAAAACTTACACGAAAATCTTCAAATTTGTAGATTTTGACACGAATCAGACAACCCAAACGTTGTTTAAATGAATACCCAAACACTCTTATCAACCCGGAGTAACACGTTCTTGATCAAAGTTGGAAAACTATGGTGGTTTTGTGGTGGTTAGGTTGCGGACGAACCACAAGCACAAAACCTCAAAATGGGTTGCAGTGGAAATATGTTCGGGATTGTTACTTCATAATACAATAGCACAAGATATGAGAGAACGACATCTAAATGAGTCGTTTGAAAAGTAATCTCGTTAATTTAATTGAAATTTAAATAGTCATAACATTTGTCCCATAGTTGTATCATAATGAAAGATTAAAAATACTATAACGAGATTGATTGTTTGTATGCATAAAGAAATCAATGGATGAAAGCTTGTAAAATTTGGACTCCAATGCACATTAATTGCTTTAAGCATCTTATTCACCCGAGAAAATACATGCTTAAAAGTGTCAACATAAAGTTGGTGAGTTCATAGGTTTATGTAATTTATAAAGTAGGACCGCAAGATTTCAAGTGTATAATAATGTAACACATACAATATCACAAAAGTAATTACGACTACACTAAGCTCATGACACTGAAGCTACAAAAATGTATGTATGCAATTTAATGCAAATATTTTCCTCGTGTAGATGTTCAACCCGCAACATTCAAAGTCCGACATGGTATACGTCCGTTAGCTCCGTCCTCCGAAACTAGTAACCGCTACTTACCTAAACGGGGATGTCAATCCCAAATAGATCTATTTATAACACTCAAGCTTACACCAAGTAATTAACAGTTCATGATAGTGGGCATAATGGGTTATCGCTACTTAAGCAAGCTCGTAATTTGTTTAAAAGTGTACTTGTGGCCAAATATAAAAACAAGCAATGTATCTCACCCCGAGATTTGTAAAATTATTTATAATCAAGTAAAACGGGGCTATAAACTCACCTCAAGTAATGAAATTGATTCTCAAATAAATCAACAATGAAAGATGTCACAATGAGCCGGAATGCAACCTAATTAAGTATTTGACGTAAACTTTTATTTGTTTGATGTTGGTTTACGTTGATTGTTGATTTTTAGTTTACGCGATTTAACTAAACGGTTGAAATTAAAAGTAAACGCGTAAAAGTCTAAAATAAATAATTAAGAGTTTATAGTCGTAAAATGTCCCAAAATGATGGATTATCACATTGACTAGCGTACATGGCCTCTCGATCTGCAACCATATCCATGCCTCTCCCTCTCAAGTGTGGATGTATGAGCCTGTAGTATCGCTCTCTTATCCTGCGCATCCTAGTAACGCGTATGAAACTCCTTGCTACCAAGTCTATGACTGGAAGCAAGGTCAGTCACACTCTCCTTGACCTCCTCTAAGGCGGTCATGAATCCATAGTCAATACCTCGGGCTAAAGTAGACATGGGTTGTCTAGCAGCAGCGGCTGCTGAGCTCTCTCCAATCTCGAATCTATGAGTTAGAGTATCAAATCTGGCCCTCTTCTGAGGCTGTATGTTAGCCTCTAGAATGATCTCTCTATGGTCAGGTGATGGTAATATTAATGATGAGGATAGAATCCTGGGTAGTAGGGATGGTAGAGGTGATAATAGGGATGGTGGTGGTGATGGAGGTGCAGGTGCAATAGCGTACTCGACAATGCATGCCTCAATGGGTGATGGTAGGGGTGTCTGAGGTTGGACCGACATCCGTGCCTTACGGAGTCTAGTCTCAGATAAAGGGATAATATGGTGTGGAGAGGTGGGTGATGGTGGGGTAGCAGCAGTCTCACCCTCCTCAAATGGTTTCGTCTCCTCAGATGAGGTAATAGAATCCGGTACGGGTGACGCAGAGTCAGCCGAAGCTAGAGGCTCTTCCTCCTCCTCCTTGGAGGGATAGTCTACGAGATCCTCCTTAGGGTTATCCTTTACGGGCTAAGAGTCCGCTAAGTAGTCAGGAGAAAGGGCAATGGGTGATGCAAAATTAGGTAATGGCTGATCCTCGACCGGTAACAAGTCATCGTCAGATGGTGTGAGATACTCCGGGTACTCTAGATGTCACACCCCGACAATGGCGGAAACTCGAGAATGCAACACAATGATCAATCATAACACAAGATACAAAATAGAGAAAACTACATTGCATAAACTCCAAGTGCTATGAAGACCATCAACCTTGAACAAACTCAAGTGATGTCCCAATCGCAACTAAAATCCACAATCTCTTACAATTATTCATATGCCCGCACAGGGGACCATAATCCAAACTTAATCCAAAACATCCAAAACTAGAATCAAACAATAAGCAAGCAAGACTTCAAACGAAATTCCACACGGGATACTTCTAAGTCTGCTATCAATCACCAAACTACTCTTCTTTCACTTCACCTAAAAATGATACTCGAAAACGTCAACAATAATGTTGGTGAGCTCGTAGGTTTGACCTTAAACCTAAAAGTTATGCCAATATTTCAACAATGGACAATAGTGATATATGACAGTGAATATATGCAAACAACCTTAGCATCACCGCTAATCAATAACCATATGTCACTTACGCACCTAAAGGGCCTACCAGCTGGAGCACTAAAATTAGGGCAGGACCACACACAAACCTGGGTAGGCGTACCCATCCGCTCCAATAATCACACAAATACTGGGTAGGCGTACCCATCCGATCCAAACAATCATGCATCACATAATATTCACATAGCAGTCATAAGCACATATTTCTAGAGTCTAAAGGGTAGAAAAACGAATATACTTTCTGAAAAATCCGGCCTCAAGTCAATTGGATGTAGGGAAGGTCAGTTTTTCGAATTTACAAGAAAAAGTGTCAGTTCTGGAAATCAACTCCGAAAATTTTACTTTTAGGTTGAGAATTTTATAAAATCACATCAGATTTGAGGGCTAATTTTTGAATATGTTAAACTAAATAATATGTGTGACCTCTGTGATTTTTCTTATAATTAATTAAGGGGTTTAACTTGGTCAAATAGACGTAAAATTTTCATAAGTTTCTGCCCAAGTCGGTTATGGGTGACGTTTTGATGAAATTAACAAGGGTCAAGGACCACTTAAATTCGAATTGATTAAATTATTTATGGGGACATATAGACATAATCATAGGTACCTGTGATTTTTGGATGAAATTTTACAGATGTATTAGAATGAGTTTTTTAAGTCAAGAAAGTCACATGTTAATATACCTAGAAAAATTTGTAAAGTTATTTAAGCAACATAGAATGATATAACCTTTGAAAACTTTTGAGAGGTCAATCGTAATTTAATAAAAGTAACATTATAAGTATATTCTTGTAGAGTTGGTGACCTTGGATTAATCTCCGTCTATTTGTGGTCTTTCATTCATTCAAATAAGGTACGGATTCTGAATACTTTGTATTCGTCTTGAACTATCGGACGATATTCCGTCCTTTCAGTAATGTGACATTCTTTCTTTTCATGATTCATCCCAGAACAGCTATGCTTCCCATTTTAGTCTTTGCCAATGATCCTTTACAGTTTTGGGATTTCCAAGACTTATCTATTGCCCGAGTTTTTCTATATAAAACGCATGACCATGATTTTACATGAACTTACCACCTATCATGGAGGACCATGAACGTGCACATGAAGGCAACATGTGTCACGACTCTTCGCATTGAGAAGTGATTTTCACACTAGGGCGTCCCTTTTTCATGTTACCAATTTATATTCATGTATGGCTATTATTATTCAGGGCGTATGGAATGCATCCGAGTACATAAACATTTTACACGTTCATGTGAATTTGGCTGTGTTGCTCTACACCCATCAAAATCTGATCTGCTCCCTTCCACCCATATTATATAAGAGGTCACCCCTCCTATTACATGATTGATGCAGCCCCTCTATTAAATGCATGTATTCACTGACATTATTATTATGACATGTATGATTATATGACTCGTGAGCATTCCTTATTATTTAGTTTATACATCCATGATACTCTCATGACATCTTTGACTTTACCGTTACCATGTATTACATGTTTATTTCCTATCTTTATGACTATGCTCCAGGTTTCCTCATTGACAACTTTTGATCTTTCCGCTACTTTGTATTTATCTAATCCAGGATTCATACTTAATAATTACATTTTATATATCCGTTCACATGAGCATTATGCTCAGTATCCGAAGTTTTCATTCTCTTTCTTATACGGCAGGTATATAGTAGGGAGATTGGGAATGAGAGAGTGTGTGCTTAAGGAAGTTACCTATTAGCTTCCTTACTTTATATCACATACTTTTGATGTGCTATAGCTAATCGTGGACACCATGTTTCGTCCCTTTAGACTTCTTGTTAACGTTATCATTTTGGTCTCATAATGGGGAGCCGTGTTTTGATTCCGCTTTCCACCTTGTCCTATGACTTTATGCCTTTATTATTCCGGAGTGGGTCGTTACAATTATGGTATCAGAGCTAAAGGTTTTGACCTGTAGGCTCTAAAACTTGACCTGTGAGGATTGGGTAGATATTAGGTTCTTTTAGAATCGACGTTTATCTTCTTTCGCGTTTTGACCTTCTAACCGTTTAACCGTTTAACCCTCTTTGTAAATGTAAGATGGTTAACACTCGTACCGATGCTGAACTCGCGAGCATGCCGTGGATGCATGATCCACATATTTTCGAGCAGGTTCTCGAAAGTACCAGCAATGGTAGCTCGGAGTCGGGGAGTAAACCACTACCAGTCACTATTTCATACTTGGCTTGAGCGCTCATTAAGCAGAAACCCTATTCGTTCGAAGAGGCAGTACCCCTAGTTGATGTTAAATCTCCATATGAGAAGATCTTCGACGTGATGGATTGTAAATGATGCTTTTTAAGAAAGACCAGATTGGCTGAGTATTAAGTCGACGGGTGACGCGTAGCTTGGTGGAAGCCCTATAAACAGTCATAAGAGGAGATGCGTGGTTTAACACTTGACATTTGGGCAACTTTCAAGGAACTGTTCTTTCTACAGTTTTTCCCTCGAGCCGAGCAAGAGCGCTTGAAGAGAGAGTACCATTCCATCCGCCAACGGGGCGAAATGAGAATAGTACCGAGACAAAAATGCACATTTCCTCGATTAGCAGGTTTTCACTGGGCAGGCTGCTGGCACTACATGTAGCGAAAGAGCAGGCGAAGAACTCATCGTTGGGGTCTTCACAATCGATCCTCGACCAGGCATGTGTCTACCGTTTACGGATTTTCCCAGGTTTGCGGATGCTGCACGCAACTTAAGAACCTTCGTTGACCAGGGAGGATTATGATAGGTCTTAGCAGGTCGAACAAGAGCATAAAAGTGAGGAACACATATACAGCCGGCCACACAAGCAGAGAAGTTTGATCGGAGGTCACGGTCAGAAATAGATGACCTGCCTGGATCAACAGGCAGGCAGGTGGTGGTCACAACCAACAACACAACAACACAAACAAATACTCTAAGCGGCAATACCAGGAGTACGGTCTTGACACGACCAAAGGAACAGAGGTCAAGCAATTCCACCAGATCTACTAGTTCTGAATCCCAGCTCAGCAGTCTAGGGTACCCACTGAGGTTTAAAACTCACCCTGTTTGTGCCACGTGTGACGAAGACACTAGAGAGTCGTCGTACTTCGTTGAACTTGCTCAAATGCGGCCAGCTGGTCATCTCAGCAGGATTTTGCAAGAAGAACCTAGGGGCAGGTACGTCTGGTTCATGCAACGAAGAAGGCCAGATGCATCCGGACCAGTGTCCTTGGCCCTTACACAGACATGCCGCCAATACTACAGTACCATCACTGGTCATTATTAATATCGGACGTGTAGTGTTTGTTTTATTTGATACGGTGCGACAACATTCTGTGATATCTACCAAGTTTAGCCGTCATGTTTACAATGACAACCATATAACATTATCATGTATTATGTATTATCCACGCCCATGAAAGACTTCCGTACTATTACCCATGTATATAAAATCTCCTCTACAGTTTGGCTGACAAGATTTTGTTCGTTAATGCACTTCCCTTGGATAGTGTAGAATTTGACATAATTATAGTATAAAGACTGGTTTATCACACACCGGGCTATGATTGCCTAGTCATTCGATTGTTATTTCGGCGATATTCATGCTCCCTGAATTTATTTATCATGGTCCTTTACCGTAAAAATCTATGAAGATTCATTTGTCGATTTAAAAGCACGTACCTTACTATCGCATGTGCGTAAAGTTTTCTGGCTACCATTCAAGACAACGACATCTGACGTTTTCTTCTATCCATGATCAGTCGAGTTGTTTCACGAATTTCAGGACATATTTCTAGAAGAACTTCCAGGATACTCCTATTCCTCCGATGTCGTTTTTTAAACATTGAGCTTAATTCCCCGGAGCTGAGCCTAGCTCAAAAGCTCCTTAATCGCATGGCACCAACTAGTTAAAAGAGTTGAAGGATCGAGTTACAGTATTATTGTTGCGAGTTTTAATTCGCCTAGTGTAATCACCATGTGGGTGCAACACGGGTTCTGTTTGTAAAAGGAAGTGAACCGGGTTTTTAGCATGGAGATTATTATCGACTACCGGTGAATTGAAAAGAATAACCATTCGAAATCGTTACCCCTGTCCACGTATCGTTATTTATTTGATAGCTTCAGGGCGCTAAACATTTTTCCAAGATTGATTTACTATCTGTTTACCATCATTGCGAGTGAAAGAGCAGGACATTTCCAAGACTATGCTTTTTGCACACGTTATGGTCATTATTGACTTCTTGGTTATCCTTGTGGTTACGAATGCCCAGCTGTATTTTATGGACTTGATGAACCGAGTTTTTTCATAGAAAGGAATTATTAAACACAATAAACCACAATTCATCACATATCTCATAAAATCATCACCGTTAACACGGTACAAAATCTGAATAGACTGATAAAAGTCAAATAGTCAAAGGACTATTAATGAAATATTCAGAACATAAAAAGGGAAAAGGTTACACTAGAGCATGGACAGGTGAGAGTGGTGCCTGATTAGGAGACTGTGGAGCAGCCTTGAGTGCCTCTGGCTCGTATGCATGCTTCAAATGAAATCCCCATGGTGGTAAATCATCATCACTGGATATCGAAGTGTATGTAACCGTGGCGTATGATGACGATGATGATGAACACATGCTGTGACAATCAAGGGTTTATATATAAGTATAATATATAAGATAAGTGTAAAAATATATGTAAGGCAAGATAAGCATGTATATAAATCATGTAAGCACATAGTGTAAACAAGTAATGTAAGCAAATAATGTATGCTCATGAAAAAGTTTGATGTGATGCAATGTTTATGAAAACGGTTATAATCCAGGTAAAAATATATGACCTGGTTCTCTACAACCGTGGGTCTAGATCCCAATCTGTAACAACCTCAAAATGGGTTGCAGCGGAAATATGTCCGGGAGTGTTACTTCATAATACAATAGCACAAGATATGAGAGAACGACATCTAAATGAGTCGTTTGAAAAGTAATCTCGTTAATTTAATTGAAATTTAAATAGTCATAACATTTGTCCCATAGTTGCATCATAATGAAAGAATAAAAATACTACAACGAGATTGATTGTTTGTATGCATAAAGAAATAATGGATGAAAGCTTGTAAAATTTGGAATCCAATGCACATTAATTGCTTCAAGCATCTTATTCACCCGAGAAAATACATGCTTAAAAGTGTCAACATAAAGTTGGTGAGTTCATAGGTTTATGTAATTTATAAAGTAGGACCGCAAGATTTCAAGTGTATAATAATGTAACACATACAATATCACAAAAGTAATTACGAGTGCACTTAGCTCATGACACTAAAGCTACAACAATGTATGTATGCAATTTAATGCAAATAATTTCCCCGTGTAGATGCTCAACCCGCAACATCCAAAGTCCGACATGGTATACGTCCGTTAGTTCGGTCATCCGAAACTAGTAAGCTCTACTTACCCGAACAAGGATGTCAATCCCAAATAGATTTATTTATAACACTCACACTTACACCAAGTAATTAACAGTTCATGATATGGCAAAAGTTGATTTTCGGTATTTAGGCAAGCTCGTAATTTTTTTAAAAGTGTACTTGCGTTCAAAATGTAAAAACAAGCAATGTATCTCACCTCGAGATTTGTAAAATAATTATAATCAAGTAAAGCGGGGCAATAAAAAAAACACACCTGAAGTTAATGGCAATTAATATCGAAAAATCAACAATGAAAGGCGTCACAATGAGCCGGTATGCAACCTTATTAATTATAGGTCGGATAAGAATAATGTAACTATGAAATAAAGAAACAATGTTAATTTTATAATGTTACAGATCACCACCTATTAGTATAGTTTAAGTTTATAAGTTAGAACAAATTTACGTAACGTTTGTCCATTTAATAGTCTAAGTAAAGTACACTTGTAAAATATTCTATTATCCAAAAATTAAAATAGTCAATTATGCACGATCTACATTTTTATTATTTCTAAATGACGAAAATATAAATTAAATAAAATTCAAACAAAAAACATATAAGTATTCAAAAAAACGCGATACAAATATAATTTAAGTTGTCCACACAATTATTTTTAAGGTTTTTATAGTCTAAACGGACCCAAAAACACTCGAAAACAAACCTATTAAATTTCTAACATCTTTTTGTACATGGTTATAAAAGTGTGCATAAAGTTTATATAAAAGATGTCAAGTTTAATGAGATTTAAAACACACTCAATATTGACACTTTTAGGCTTCGAAAATTCGCGTTGTTTTATCGAAATATCATTCCGAGTAACATTTTAGTTTTATACTTAAGCCGATTCGGACCCAAAAGGTCTCAAAAACACAAAACGAAATCTGATCAGATTACATATTTTTCTCGAAAGCCGTCGCATTATATATAGTTGCCGGTAACTTTAAAAATTCACATCTTCTTCGTTTTAAGTCCGTTTTTCGCGTTCTTTATATGCACGGAACCGTATTAAGACAAACTATCATATTTTAAGGTTTTATCTTGCCTCGAAGTCTGTGCCAAAATAGTAGGTGTCGGCTAAAAATTAAGTGTATATATACTTTTAAACCAAGAATCTTTACTCCATTTTAACACCACAAATCCTCTAATTACAACACTTCCAACTCTTTCAACAACAACAATATCCACTAACCTAGTCCCATCTATCTCATCTCAAATATATAAATAAAAATGCCAAGAACATAAATAAATTGTAAAACTATATAAATTAATTTATGTACAATTAATTTAACAACAAGATTAATAAATTAACTAGCATTCGTGTAAAACCCGCATTTTTGAAATTTGAGTTTTTCATTTCAAAATATTAATTTTGAAATATAACCTATGGTATATGAAAAGAATTTGGAAATAAAAACCTTAAGTTATGGATTTTTGGAAATAATGGTATTTTGGTATAAAGTATTTAAAAAAAAAGAAAAAAAAAGAAGAAGATATTTTTTTTAGATAAGCATTAGAAATTTGGAAGTAATTATTGTGTATATCTAAAAAGGGTAAATTTGATTTAGTTGTGATAATTAAGGAATAGAGTGTAAATACTTTTGGAAACAAGTGTGTAATTGTCTGCACAATTAATTGGTGATTATCCCCTCACCACTATAAATACTACACGTCCCCAACTCTCTCTCTCATCCAGTATTCACTCAAATTCCTCTGTCAAATTATCCTCCATTGTTGTTTTGAAGATTTTAAGATTAGAAGTTTTAAATTATTCGGGTGATCCTAGTAATAAAGTTCTTCTTCTATTTTGGTGTATTGATACGTGTTCATCTTGGTGTCATTCTTCTTCATCTAGTAAGGTTAGCATATTAAATTTTTATGTTTTTGATCATAATTAATAAGAACAAGAACATTAGAACATGAAATTGATTGGGTTTTTCTTAATTAAAAACTAGGCAGAATTTTGGGTTGTGTTCAACAGATCATAACTCAATGATAAAAATAGATTTTATTATGTTTCTGGAGTCTAAAGGGTAGCAAAACGAATATACTTTCTGAAAAATCCGGCCTCAAGTCAATTGGAGGTAGGGAAGGTCAGTTTTTCGAATTTACAAGAAAAAGTGTCAGTTCTGGAAATCAACTCCGAAAATTTTACTTTTAGGGTTTGAATTTTAATAAAATCACCATAAGGATTTGAGGGCTAATTTTTGAATATGTTAAACTAAGTAATATGTGTGACCTCTGTGATTTTTCTTATAATTAATTAAGGGGTTTAACTTGGTCAAATAGACGTAAACTTTTCATAAGTTTCTGCCCAGTCAGTTTTGGGACTGTTTTGATTAACAAGGGTCAAGGGACCACTTAAAATTCGAATTGATTAAATTTATTTTATGGGGACACATTAGACATATCATAGGTGACCTGTGATTTTTGGTTGAATTTTTAAAGATGTTTTGAATGAGTTTTTAAGTCAAGAAAGTCATGTTAATTTACCTAGAAAATTGTAAAGTTATTTAAGCATCATAGAATGATATAACCTTTGAAAACTTTTGAGAGGTCAATCGTAATTTAATAAAAGTAACATTATAAGTATATTCTTGTAGAGTTGGTGACCTTGGATTAATCTCCGTCTATTTGTGGTCTTTCATTCATTCAAATAAGGTACGGATTCTGAATACTTTGTATTCGTCTTTGAACTATCGGTACGGATATTCCGTCCTTTCAGTAAGGACATTCTTTCTTTTCATGATTCATCCCCAGAACTGCTATGCTTCCCCATTTTTATGTCTTTTGCCATGATCCTTTACATGTTTGATTTCAAGACTTATTCTATTGCCCGAGCTATATATACGCATGACCATGATTTACATGACTTACCACCTAGTCATGGAGGTACCATGACCGTGACACATGAGGCACCTGTGTCACGACTCTTTCGCGTTGAGAGTGATTTCACGCGGCGTCCCTTTCATGTTACCACGTTATATTTCATGTTTGGCCATTATTATTCAGGGGCGTATGGGTGCATCCTAGTTTACATGTTTACACGTTCATGGTGATTGGTTGGTGTGTGCTCTACATCCCATCACATTGGAGCTGATCCCTCCACCCATATTATTATAAGAGGTCACCCCTCTATTACATGTTGAGGCAGCCCCTCTATTATATGCATGTATTCACGACATTATTATTATGACATGTATGATTATATGAGCTCGTGGGCATTCCTTATTATTTATGTTTATACTATCCATGATATTTCATGACATCTTTACTTCGTATTACCATGCTTTACATGTTTATTTCCTATTCTTCATGACGCATTCTCCAGGTTTCCTCATGACACTTTTGATCTTTCCGCTACTTTGTATTTACTATCCAGGATTCATACTTATTAATTACATTGTTATTATATCCGTTCACTGAGCGTTATGCTCAGCCGTATTTTCTTTCTCTTTCTTATACGGCAGGTATCTAGAGGGAGATTGGGCATGAGAGAGTGTGTGCTTAGGAAGTGACCTATTTAGCTTCCTTTCTTTATATCGCAGACATTTTGATGTGCTATACTATCTTGGACACATGTTTCGTCCTTTAGACTTCTTTTACGTTATTCATGTTGATCTCATAATTGGGAGCCGATGTTTGATTCCGGCTTTCCACCTTGTCCTATGTTATCATTTATGACTTTATGCCTTTATTATGCTTTGATATGACACCATGATTATGACGTTTCGGCCTCCTTTCCGGAGTGGGTCGTTACAATTATGGTATCAGAGCTAAAGGTTTCGACCTGTAGGCTCTAAAACTTGACCTGTGAGGATTGGGTAGACATTAGGTTCCTTCAGAATCGACGTTTATCTTCTGTCGCGTTTTGACCTTTTAACCGTTTAATCATTAAACCCTTTTTGCAAATGTCAGATGGTGAACACTCGTACCGATGCTGAACTCGCTGCGGCCGTTCAGGCAGCCGTGGATGCCATGCTCCCACAGATTCGCGAGCAGGTTCGCGAAGAGTACCGCACTGGTGCTGTAGCTTCGGGTAGTAATCCTCCACCAGTCACTATTCATACTTGGCTTGAGCGCTTCAATAAGCAGAAACCCCGTTCGTTCGAGAAGGCAGTAGCCCCTGTTGATGCTGAGAATTGGATCTCCCATATGGAGAAGATCTTCGACGTGATGGATTGTAATGATGCTTTTAAGACCAGATTGGCTGTGTATAAGTTCGAGGGTGACGCGTTGGCTTGGTGGAAGGCCTATAAGCAGGCCAAAGGAGGAGATGCGTGGGTCCTTACTTTGACTTGGGCAGCTTTCAAAGAGCTGTTCTTTCTTCAGTTTTTCCCTCGAGCCGAACCATATGTCAGTGAGGTGAAGTTTCCAATACTCCAATCATAAATTGGTTTCTAAGATCTTGAACATTGATTGATTCACCTGTTTCAAACCTTTCATGGGTGTTCCACATTTCCACATGGCATTCGGAAAAGCATTCAACTGTTGGAGTAGATATAGAAACGTTATCTTTATCCTGTGCTGTGAATGATCTGAACGGCTCTTCAGCTTTGGCATTTAGTTGATCGCGTATGTCTGGTGGACGTGATTATTCTGTATAGTTCCTCCATTTATTACCTTTATGTTGTATGTTTGTTTCAGAACTACCTTCAGCAACTGGAACTGTCTTCTCAGTCCATTGATACGTGTATGGTGGATTTTAGAGACAATAGTGGATGAGTGTCGCACTGTTAGGTTTTGTGTTAATGTATCTCGCTTGATCTGGGATTTCCACTGAACCATAATTACCGGGTTACTTTAAATTTGGTGGACGATCTTGTACCGCTTCCATGATAGCATTTAAAAGAGCGATTTCGATGATTGATGTTTGCTAAATTTGTATGAGGAATTTGGACATTTTGATGATGTTTGGGAATTGATATTGAGTAATTCTTAAGTGTTATCGAAGTCTGTTGTTTGTATTATGGTGAGAGAGAAGTGCTAATTAACTCCACTGGATTTTACAACTCTATGATTAAAACCGAGAAGGAAAAAATTTACTTGTTGGGATTTTACAAAATCAATAGAAAAACCATGAAATTAAAATTGACATATTTCGCTTGCTGGATTGCATATTTCGCTTGGCTAAAAAAAGTAGCATGGGTTTTGCCTTGAATAATCAAAATAGCCATGTTTCGCTTTCAACTTTCTAAACATTAATTTCGTTTCGAAAATTAATCCTGCATATTCGCGTTGGTCTTTTAAATATTCGATTGACAAGTAAACTTGCATATTTCGCTTGTAAAATTCAACATATTTTCGCTTCTCATTTTTTACATTAGTTTCGATTCTAGAAATTAAGGATGCATACTTTCGGCTAATATCGAAAAGTAAACGGTTAGGATGAAGAATGATATAGGGTAGGAACCTTCTAACTTTCACCAAAAGTCGTAAACCAATAAGGCAGCTAAGACACGCATACATGGCCGTAACGATGAAATAGACATGCACGCTCGAACAAGTCCTCATTCGCGTAAAACCAGCCGCTAATCATTAGGTGAGAGGGAAGTAAATTGTTGTTAAATAAAAATCAAGAAACAGATAGATTAAGACTAAGATACAAGTTGCTAGACACTTTTTCCCGACCGTTACCATGATAAAGACATAACTATTTACAACGTCTTGATCATCGATCAAAAACAACAACATAAGTTGTCGTTCCCGTAACGGTCAACTTCCCAATCATCCCAAACTTTACATAATCTACAAGGTAAGTGGTGATATCTTCCACTTTGTACAATACTCTACATCGTTGATTTTTTTAAACGTATCAACGAATAATCGATCCTTCGTGTAATTCCTTCGGTAATGCTCTTTGCGAAACGATTATCTTCAAACTTTCTTCTCTTTCTTTTTTGTTGCATTTTTCTAATTTTTTCAAACTTTTTTTTCAACTATATACCAAACTCGGAGTAGTTTCACCATCTTCACGATCATAATAATTCCGGATAATTTCTTTGATAGTTTCTTCATTCTTCGAACTCACCATTAATTGTGATGGTAGTAAAATCACATGAGTTTTGACTATAATATACATTCCCATTTGCAATGTGTAAATTTCCAACCGCACCAAAGATAGAAAATGACACAAGACTCGGGAAATACAAACTTTACACTTAAGCGACTAGCAACTGTAAATTAAACTTAATCTAACAGGGTAGGTTAAGGTGTAAGGGTGTAACGAAACAAATAGTTGGTGTAATTCCTAAAAGATTGGCTCTACGGGTTGTTCTAATGGATCTTCACTCTAAAGATGAGAGTGAAAAAGGGTTTAAACTCGAGGTTAACTAACCGGTGTAGTTAGTTAATAAGCAACATGGAAAGGCGATTTGGGTGTAATCCTAAAATTTACCAATTTAAACAAGTTACTCCATATAAATCCATAATACTCATTATTGTGGTCTCGAGTGATATACCAAGCCAAGTTCTAAAGTCCACTACATCACCGGCACACTCATATTTTGTGGAATTTAGGTAAACATTTAGAAACGGATAGGCTAAATTCTCATAATATCTAACAAGGGTTATTGTGTGCGGGTTATGTATCAAGTAATTTCACAAAAGTATGCTTAAAAAAATTTTAAATTTGAGCATAATTTAAGCATTTTAGTGTGAAAATTAGGACAAGTAAACATTCTAATTCCATCCCCCCACTTGAATTATACAACGTCCTTGTTGTATAGATAAAACATTAAATACGGGAATTTACAAAGAATTAGAATGAGAAACTCCCCTGATATTTGCTCGATAGATTCTCCAAGTTGCGTTTATGAGCAAGATTGTGTGCTGGAAAAGCGTCTTGAGATTTCAAAACTCCAACACTTCAAGATCTCCAGATTTGTAAATTCTCCACCAATATTCGTCGATATTCTTTTACTTCCAAGATCCTGTATAAAATATAGGAAAAAACGTGCATTCTTATCTTGGCATCTCGGTTAATTTAAACTAAACTAAACAAACTAAATACGAGTCAGTCTGGTGGATACGCCGTATCAAATTAATGAATACGCCGTATTCCAGAACTAACAATAATGTTTTTAAAGTGCAATAAAAAATAAAGACTGATAACGTCCAGACAATAAATACGCCGTATGGTATGGAGTGGATACGCCGTATTGATGTCTGGGAAGACAAACTTGATAAAATTAAATAGCAATCCGGGTTGTCTCCCGGGAAGCACTTTTGTTTACAACAAAGTCTTTAAGTTAGACTTGTCTTCAGCTTCTCTTTACTTGGCTCTAGTCACCATCCATCCTTCGTCCATTTTCCGAAAGATTTCTTCCTAAGCTCGGCACGCCTCTTCTCTTGTGATTGTAGGATCATCATATTCGTCTTCTTTTACAGCAACATACTCTTCATCATTATTGAACGAATATTTGATCATCATATATCTCCTTATATTGCACACCGGTAGCTCATGAACTTCACATAATTCTTCTTTCTCATTATCTTCATGATTTATCTCATAAGCATCATCATAGTTTGTATATATATTCCATCGTCTCTCTTGTTCGTAACGTGACTCATCATCACCTTCATTGATAAATCCTTCCATGATAGCTTTGTTTCTTAAAGCCTCATCTTTAAGTTCACTATCTTCCAAAGCCTCGTACCATTCATAATTCTGATAATGGAGTCGGTTTCTAATAATGTAAGTTCCGGGTAAGTTTCCTCCATTACAATATCCATTATCCTTCCAACTACATGTTGGCCAATCCAAACATCTAGTCTTATAGTTGAAAGGCTTGCAAGTATGTTTAACTGGTGTGGGTTTGGTCTAAACTCTAGCGTTAGCCTATGGCTTCTCATCGACCCATGGTACGTCCTTGTTCCATTCATAGATCCAATCATTCTTGTAATCTTCATAGGTCTTGAATTCCTCAATGTCCTTAGTAAGTAAGTTTAGACCGATTTGCAAAAGATAGTTAAATTCTTTGAATGCCTTGCACATAGGTGTTTCAAAATTAAATAAATTAGTGTCGATCCTAAAGACTTCAGCAACTTCATCCTTATCATTAGAAGATTCTTCATCTGTGAGCTTAACTTCATCATCTCTTCTAACCCAGTAAATCCATAATGCTTTCATAGTATAATGATCCATTGTTTTGTAGTTAAAAAATTTCGATCCCAACCATTCAGTAAATGCAACATCAGACGGATCATATCCCATGTCATCATCAGCTTCATGCTCTAAATTATCATCTATATTCGAGTTACATGAGATGCTAGCAACTTCAACTTCATATGAATAAATCCTCATCCATTCCGCTTAATCGTCTGACTTCATTGCTGAAAACCTCAAGTGGTGTATCACAAGTGAGTGAAACATATTCGACCTTAACATCCTTAATTTTCTCGAACTCTCCTTTGATAACCTTTGTCATTCTTACCGAAAAATACCCAAAAAAATTATCAGTACACCACAGAGAAATGGTATATAAAAAAATTAGGCTTAAGTTCGAGAATGGAAAAAGGAACTTTATTAGATATCGATAACGCGTATCCAATAGAAGTGGATACGCCGTATTAATCAGTTGAATGAATACGCTGTATTGGATAGAAAATTAGATACGCCGTATCCGATGGAAGTGGATACGCCGTATTCAGCTATCAACCAGAATAATATATTAAGAAAAACAATTAAATACGCAAACAATTAAACACACAAATATACAAGCAAACAATTAAAGACAAATATATAAAATTTACAGAATATACAAAAATATACACTAATCTAAATTACACCAATCCTAAGGGTTAGATCTAATCTAATGTTAAAAACCAAAATATCAAATAAAAATCAAGATTAATTTTCACTCCCCGGCAACGGCGCCAAAAACTTGATGTGTCGTTGTGTGGTGTATATTTTATTGATTTAAGTTTTAAATTTATATTTAGCCGACTAAACCAAAAACAACACTTTAACGGGCTAGTAGTAGTTTCGTGGTAAGTAGGGTGTCGAACACTTGAAGCGAGGTTAAATCTATCAATTTAATTAATATTTTGGTTATCTAATCTATGTTAATTCTATTCTTTTCTAAACTTATGTCAGTCTAAATCCTAATTCTAACGGGAAAAGGGGGTTTCAGCCTGAGAGACTGGCACGGTTTGGTTGGTGACTATAATCAATTCAAGGCACTTTAACCCACGCAAGCTAATTAACAAAAGACAAAAGAGCGGTCGAGCCAAATACAAGAAAATTGTATTAACCATTATTAATCTGATTAGAAAGTTGGTTTGTTTATTAAGTGTAATGATTTCTTTTCTCGAGGTGGCATATCACTCTTAAGACTTAGGCGTTACATCATCCTAAGACCTAGACACATTAATTCTGTCATAATTAAAGCATCCGCATAAAGCATCCTTATTTGCTGATTATAATCTATCTTAGGGATTAAAGCAATGGTGATCTTGTTAGACCCTAGCTCATAGAGACTTTACCCACTTACCGCTTAATGGCAATTTATACATTAGTAGTACACTTGTCTAACTAGCAAGTGGAGGGGTCGGGCGTGGAAATAAATGTGTTTAGTTTTGATGAATTATCTAGGTCACCTGCTAGTCCAACACGATCAATAAACCATTGCTATATCCCAATTAACTATTAAGCCGAAGCGTACCTAGATCGAGACTTAGAAACAATATTTATGTAACTATTAATTCTAGATGTATAAATCACTATATGGCAGAGCTAGATCCCGGACTCTAGATCTACTTGGTCCGTGTCACTAGATCCAGTTAAATGATAGGTCGCATACAAAAGCGCGTAAACAAGTATAAATTGATAAACATAAACAAGCATTCAACGATAAATCAAGAAATCGAGATAAACACCAAACATTCAGATCTTCATAATAATGGCTAATACCCGAAGGTATTAGCCTTCAAACGTCATAATGAATACAAAAGTAATTATTTAGCCAAGGTAAACTAACCGAGTTAATGAATGATACCAAAAACTGAACTATTACTAAAGTATATGGAATTACACGTTGTCTTCTATGGAATTGATAACGTTGCTCGACCTCTTCTGCTCTTTTTCTCCTCTGAAAATCTACTTTTATGGTTTAGGTATCGAGAATATGATTTAGCACACTTAAAACTCGTTTTTGAGTTTTCTATTTATAAGGTCTAGAAGTCGGTTTGATACGGCGTATCTAAGGATTGGATACGGCGTATTAGGGATTTCTTAGAGTAGGCACCATGCTTGATATCTTCCAGAATATTGACATACTATATCTTGAATACGGCGTATTGAGTATCTATGGATATGGCGTATTGAGTTTTATTCCTCTGTGGTCTTTGGTGAGTGCAAGCACAGATACGCTGTGTCTTCCTTGATGGATACGGCGTATTGGTCTTCAGAATAGTAATCTTCAAAATATCTTCATTTAAGCTCCAGAATGCGCGTCTTTTGTTAATTTTCACCAATTACTCCATAATTACTGTAATTCTTAAATATAAACGATTAAGTAACACTTCTTTGTAGGACCACAAGATTTCCCAAGTGTATGATAATGCAACATATGCAAACAGCACAAAAATGTAATTACATTTCCCTAAGCTCATGACACCGAAGCTCGACATAAATGAATTGCAATATAAATTGCCAACATTACCCGTGATGATGTTTTAACCCACAACATCCCAAATCCGACATGGTATACGTTCGTTTGTCCAGTGATAGCTAATCACCAAAATGGGGATGTCAATCCTAAATAGATCTATTCATAATATTCACGCTTACATACTAATTGACAGTTCATGATTGTGGGCTTAGAGGGTTATCGCTACTTAGGCAAACACGTAATCATAATGTAAAAATGTCCACTTGTGTCCAATTGTAAAATCATGCATGTTTCTCACCCTAAGGCTTGTAAATCATTATAAATATAAAACGTGGGGCTATGAACTCACCTCGAGTAAATGAATCAACAAAATATATCAGATGCGTGAAAAACGTCACGTAAGTGTCCGAGTGCAACCTTGTTAGTTATAGGTCGTATGAGTACTAAGTACTTTAAATAACTAATACCATATATAATTCCATATAGCTACATCACCATCTAATTGTAATTGAGAAATAATATTTATAAAGTTAAAATGTTTATAAATATTACCTTAGTAAAAATGTCGTAACTTCTCGTTTTAAGTCCGTTTTGTACGTTCTTTATGTTCATGCTTTCGTATTAAGAAGATATATCAAAATATTACATTTTAATATTTTTAATTCTCTGGTTAACAGTGATTTTTACTGTTCATGCACTTTATAAAATTATTTTTATAAATTAAATTATTGTAATCTCATAAAAGGCACATCTTATTTGTTTTAACTCTGATTTTAGTGATTCTTTCGAGCACGTCTTCATAATTAAAAGTTCTATCTAACTAAAATATTTTCCAAAAAGTTTCTGAGATGAACAATACTTTATTTTTATAAAATTATTTTCAT
>BQNB010124192.1:0-18294 GCA_026074375.1 Tanacetum coccineum
TTTAGGAGTACACGAACCATCATGGTGATGATTACACTTAGGGCATAGGGGTTTAGATCCCCCGTATAGCTTCTTCTTACCAGTCCCTGCAACATAAGCCCTGCCGGTGCTCAGCAAAAGTGCGAATTCTCTTATCCATCAGTTCGGTTGCTATTTCAGTTTCTTCTTGCATTGTCTTAGGCTTGGATGCTACTACACTTCCGTGGATCATGTCGGGAAAACCACCAACATATCTCTTAATCTTATCAGATTCTTCAGGAAACATTCTAACACACAGCAATGCCAGTTCCTGAAAACGTTGGTTGTACCCTATCACATCGGTACCTTTTACTTTCAAATCCTACAGTTCGACTTCGAGCTTCTTAATCTCGGTCCTCGGGCAGTACTTGTCAGTCATCTTCTTTTTCAGTTCTGTCCAAGTCATTGCATAAGCAACGTCGTTACCAACAGTCCTAACATGGGAGTTCCACCACGTTAGAGCATTTCCCTGAAGAGTACAAGTGGAAAACTTGATTTGGTTTTCCATAAAACACTTGCTTATACCGAACATAGTTTCCATTTTCTCAACCCATTAAGTCAATTCGACAACTTCTTCTGTACCTTTGAAGTTTATAGGTTGGCACTTCATGAGGTATGGGTAAGTACACTCACGAGTGGCTCGCTCATTTCTTCTAACACCCGTTCCTGAATTATGCCTGTCAACGCCATTCGTGTTTGCATCATGTGCTGCCAGTGCAGCAGTAACGCCTTGGTCAATCATTGCCTTCATCTGGGCATTAGTGATAGATGTGGTGGCGGGGGTTGTGGTTGTTGTTTCTGGGTTTAACCTCGTGGTCCTTTTCTTTAGTGCCATTTTCTTCAAATCACAAGAAACTATAATACCCGTTAGATTTTAAAAAATCATAACCATGACATGACATATACATAATAAGTAAAATGAGATCACAACACGCAGTGAACCATACAACTGAATTGAATATTAACAATAGATAAGCTAAATCGACATTCATTCATAATAAATTCGATTACAGACATGACATAATACAACCATTCCATATATAAATTAGAAAACATACATGAATGGTTCAGACACAAAACGATCACAATGATTAGGTTACAAGATAAAAGAATATATACAACCTAAAGCCATACTAGCCGGGAGTTACCCGTAATACTTAGTATGCTATACAAAATAGCTAGCCATAACAAGATCTATGAACTGCTACCAGCCTCCTCTGGTGCATCAGGCTGTGCCGGACCTTTAGCGGGTCCCTGCTGTCTCTGAAACTCTGTCATCTGGGTTTGTAGTCTCTTTAGCATCTTTAGTGCCTCAATGAACTGTGCCTGTCTCCTGTGATCCGCTGCCAGCAATGTGCCTGTCTCCTGCGATCCGCTGCCAGCAACTCTGTAATCGCCGCCTGTCTCTTGTGGTCCGTTGCCTGCAACTCTGCAATCACTACCTGCTGACCCAATATAGTAGTACGTAGTGACATAACCTCTGAACGTGCAAGATCACTAGCGTCCATGGATCATCCCCAATCCTCTTGAGACATCCTAGCCTCTCTCCATCAGTAGAGCTATACGAGCATGTGCACGCCTATCCCTATCCAGCATGTTGAGTTGACCAGCCATCAGCTGTCGCTCAGTCTGCTCATCATCCAGTCTTATGTAAATCTCATCTATGTCCTGTCTGAAAATAGTAACAAAGTTGGTCATCCTTCGACCTAACTCTGTCTCATCAGTCACTGGTGCCCCTGGCATGTCTACCAGCATCTCATCCCAAGTGTCGGTGATCCCATATGTCGTGATCCCATAACAGACTAACTCCTTGTCTAGATCAGCCCTAAACTCCCCTATCTATGTGGCAAAACCAAAAATCATAGTCTGTGCCCTAAAAATTCCAATCAGTCTAGCGGCGGCTGCAGACTCTCTCCGACCTCGTACCTAGGACCAAAAGCAAAACATAACCTCTTCCGAGGTGTTAAGCAAAACCTTAAGCTTGTCTGCTCCATGGTCAGCAGAGGGTAGCAGCAAAGATGGTGATGAAGTAGGTAGCGGTATGGGTAAGAGTGGTGGTGTCCCTGATGGAGGTGTATCCGCTCTAGTATGGGAGATTAGTGATAGTGGCGGTAGGTGAATAGAAGCAGACGGTGCCTCGGCTCTCAGCCGGATCATGGCAGCTCTGTATCCCAATGGATAAGTAGGACTAGCAGGTGGTGGAGATGATAACAGTTAAAGTGTAGATAAGTATCGTGGTATTGGTTGAGAAGGAATCTGAGGCGGTGTGATTACCATGGGGAAAGAGGTTATGGTGGTGGAGTAGTATAGTAAGGATTATGGCAACCACTGGTATCAGACCGAGAAAGTTAGTGGCTCATCTCAGATCGATATCCTAGCAGTAACCCGGTATGTAGGATGTGGTGGTGGTGTGGCCGCAGACTTGTTGGTCTCAAATGGCCCAGTCTCCTCAGCAGATGGGGCATGATCAATAGCTGGTAAAGCAACAACTGTAGAGTCGGCAGGAGCTATGTGCTCCTCCTCCACCTCATCCTCCTTAATATCAACATCATCATCCTCGTCATCATCAGATGACTCATCCTCATCATCGCCATCGTCTCCTCCGTCTACAGGATAATCAGCAGGATCCTCCTTAGGGTCCTCATCATCATCCTCCTCCGGATCCTCCTTAAGATTTGACTCAAGAATATAGCTTAGTGAATCAGCAGTGGGTGAGAGAGCAGCAGGTAGGGGCTGCTCCTCAGCTGGGAGTACCTCCTCCTCCGGTGGCATGAACTCCGGGTATGCCGGATCATGTACATACAGTACATAGACAAGTGAAGGTGGTGCCTGCTCTGCCTCCTCCGGGCCAGGCACATAGTCAGGAGATGGTGGTGCCTAAAAAGTGGCCAGCGCGTAGGCATATGGGTTCTCTTGCATCACGGGTGGTCCATCGACTACCGGTGATCCGATATCTAACAAATCCGCAAATGGGATGGATACCTGCGTGTATGTAACCGTGGAATCCTCAGAATCCGACATGACTGTATCTGAAAATCCAAAATATATTATATTAGTATTTAATATAAGACTCTTATAGTAATATACATTTATACCATAACATGTATATCAATCCTAAATGCATCTAGTCTTAACCAACTAATGCAACAAGTAGTGTATGTATATATGTCCCGTGAAAATCCCTTTGTATAAATGCAATGTTTAAAAATGGTTATAGTCCAGCAAAAACATTTGACCTGATTCTCTATAACCTTGGCTCTTGATACCAATCTGTAACACCCCCAAATTGGGTCGCAGCGGAATATGGGTTGGGGGTGGTACTTCATAGATCAATAACACAAGATATATATAAGAACGACCATTAAAAGCCGTTTAAAACTGATACATTGGATTTAACAAATTGTTTGTTACAAAAGCCCGAAGCTTCACTTGTTCACTTGTTCAAAATACAAAGATTTCTAGCCCATAACAGATATACAAAATGTAATGCGACAAAATCTTTAATGCATGACATCCAAATCAAAACCACCAATGTATCCCTTGCACCTCGTGCCTTATTGATCCCCTGAAAAACATTGCTTAAAACGTCAACATATTGTTGAGTGAATTCATAGGTTTATAAAATGTATAATGTAGGACCGCAAGATTTCCCCATGATAATGCAACAGATGCAAACATCATAAAATGTAATTACGTTTTCCTAAGCTCATGACACTGAAGCTCGACATGTATGAAATGCAATATAAATTGCCAACATTTCCCGTGATGATGTTCTAACCCGCAACATCCTATGTCCGACATGGTATACGTTTGTTGTCCGGAAAACCGGCACAGTGAGCATGACTCACCCGAACGGGGATGTCAATCCCAAATAGATCTATTTATAACATTCGCGCTCACAACAGTAATTGACAGTTCATGATAATGGGCTCAGAGGGTTATCGCTACTTAGGCAAACACGTAATCGTAATGTGAAATGTCCACTTGCGTCCAATTGTAAAACATGCATATGTTTCTCACCCCAAAACTTGTAAATCATTAAAATGTAAAACGTGGGGCTATGAACTCACCTTGAGTAATGAATATCAGATTATATCACAGAAAATGCGTCAGATAAACGCCGAATGCAACCTAATTAATTATAGGCCGTATAAGTACTAAGCATTTTGAATAACTACTAACATATATAATTCTATATAGCTACATCACCATCTAATTGCATTTGTGAAATCGCATTTATAAAGTTAAAACGTTTATAAACATTTCATTAGTAAAAACGACATAACTTTATCGTTTCTAGCCCGTTTCTTATGTCCACGCTTTTGTATTAAGACGAGTTATTAAAATATTACATTTTCATATTTTTAGCCCACTGATGAACAGTGGTTTTACTGTTCATCAGAGTTTATAAATTTATTTTTATAGATTTAGTTATCGTAAAACCCGTAAATGTCGTATTTTATTCGTTTTAGCTCCGATTTTAGTGATTCTTTCGAGCACGTCTTCATAATTACAAATTCTATCAAAATATAACATTTTTCAAAAATATGTATCTGTATGAATAGTGATTTTTACTGTTCATAGTTTATAAAATTGTTTTTATAAACTTTAATTACCGTAAACTTGCGAAATTCATAACTCCTTCGTTATTGATCAAAAAATTATGATTCTTAATGTTTTGGAATCCTAAAAATATGCGTGATCTGAGAAAAATAACCAACCCTATATATCAGTATTATTTTGTAACTTGTTTTTATAAAATTTCTTTTATAAACCCGTTTATTATCGTATAACTTGTAAATTACGTATCTCCTTCGTTATCAATCGGTTTTTCGAGTTTCTTACCTTTTTGGAATCCTCATGGGATGTATTATTTTAAAAAAATATAAAATAAATAAGTTATTTATTCAAATTTGATCAGAATGTTTGAGGTTTCTTGCTAAAAACACGTTTAAACCTAGTTTTGTAACTTTTAAGCTTAACCATCTTGTTACAAGTATATTACAACACTTATTATCACATGTCTTACTTGTTTACATAAACTTTTTATACATAAAACATACTTGTACATCACTTATACATCTATTATAACATGATATGAACATTAATACAACATATCTAAAAGTTTACCAAATCATAAACAAGTGTAAAAATCCATATTTCATGTAGATAAGTTTCCTAGATGGTGATTAACTATACAAACATTATATATGCATAAAATCACAAAAGTAAAGAGATTAAGGGTTTTAGGTAACCTTAATATGAAGTGTGGTGATGAAAAAAGTGATCTAAACCCTTGTTTAGATGACAAACCCAAGCTTGCAATACCAAGAAAACCCTAATTTCTCCAAAGAAACCCTAACTCCTTTTCTTGCTTCAACACTTGTAGATGCTTAACCAAGCCTTCTAAACACCTTAGGTTTTCTTAGAAATGATGTAGGAATGTGTGTAAATGTTGTAGATTAATTTTGTATGGATTTGGTATGTTGGTTTGATGTTGCCGTGGGTTAAAGAGAGACAAAGGGAGGATATGGTTGATTTTCACTAAGCAAATGGAATGTATGTGTATTCTCTTACTTGCAAAAGTCTTATATGTTAGGAAGACTAGTCAAGGAACACAAGGAGGGTCTTAAAGAGGTCTTGGTCCATTTCACTATTTGAGTTAGTAAGAAAAATATCTCTTTGTTCCCTATAATGGACATTATCCCATGATTTCTAAAAAAATAGATTGAACTATATATTTCTTTGGTATTTATCATCCCATATCCGGCCATATATGCTTATATGTGATGATATTTTAAAATTTTTGGGTATTGGATACAATTGTGGGTATTTGTTGAAGCGTAGAAAAGTTTTGGTGGTTCCGGGTATGCTGAAACGTATTTTATCGCAAACGTAAACACTTTACGCAACCAATAAAAATAAAATGAACAAAGTTAATAATTATCCTCAAAATAATTACTTAACACTTTCTTGATGTAATCATTTAATTGTTTGATGCCCGTTTACATTGAACGATAACTTTTAGCTTACGCGATTTAACTTAACGATTACGATTTAAAAGTAAACGCGTACAATACTAAAAATAAATAGTGAATTTATTGACGTCGTATAATGACCCTAAAACACGGGGTGTTATAGTCTTCCCCCGTTAAGTGAGCCTTGTCCTCAAGGCTTAAGACGTGACACTTGACGACGGTGCGGTCTTTGTGAAGAGGTGTGGATATTTCTTCCGGAATTGGTCTTCACGTTCCCAAGTGTACTCAGGACCTCTCCTGGAGTTCCATCGAACCTTGATTATTGGAATGCGGCTTCGCTTCAACCATTTAACTTCACGGTCCATGATTTCTACCGGCTCCTCGACAAAATGAAGCTTGTCATCAAAGTGAAGTCCGTCCAACAGAACGGCTAATGGTTCGTCGGCATGGCACTTTTTCAAGTTGGATACATGAAACGTATTGTGAACCCTGCTCAGCTCTTCAGGAAGCTCAAGCTTGTAAGCAACGTCTCCAACCCTTTCCAACACCTTGAAAGGTCTAACATATCTGGGGTTTAGCTTCCCCTGTTTGCCAAAACGTACTACTCCTTTCCAAGGAAAAAATTTGAGCATAACTCTATCTCTAACTTGATATTCCATCGGCTTACGCTTTAAATCGGCGTAACTCTTTTGCCGATCATGAGCAGCCTGAATTCTCTGCTTGATAGTGCCTCCAAATCTTCATAGCGAAAACACTTATGCGGCTCTTCCCTAACTCCAAATCATTAGTTGTATTAATTCTTCTCATTGAATTTTCAGTTATCGTGATGCGATAACAATCACCTTTTCCTCTTTGCTTAGCACAACGCCCCAAAACTTTTGGATCAAAAGCATTGACAGTAAATGATAAAGTCTTTGCTTCCTTCAGGTAAAGCTAGAATTAGTGCACTACACAACTTTTGCTTTATCAATTGAAAAGCTGCTTCTTCTTTGTCACCTCAATCAAACTTGACCTTCTTTTGAGTAAGCTTGGTCATTGACTTGGCAATCTTTGAGAATCCTTTAATGAATCTTCGATAATAACCGGCAAGACCTAAAAATTAACGAATCTCTGTTGTAATCTTAAGAGATGCCCAATCTCTAATAGATTCGATCTTGGCGGGATCCACGTGAATACCTTAACTATCAATCACATAACCGAGGAACTATACGTTTGGAATCCAAAACTCACACTTAGAAACTTTTGCATACAACTCCTCCTTCTTAAGCAACTCCAAGATTAGCTTGAGGTGCTCTTCGTGCTCTTGCTTTCTCTTCAAATATGTTAGAATATTGTCAATAAAGACAATCACGAATTTATCTAAATATGGTTTACACACCCGATTCATGAGATCCATAAATATAGCTGGTGCATTAGTCAAACCAAATGGCATAACTTGAAATTCATAATGTCCATATCGAGTTTTGAAAGCAGTCTTCAAAATGTATTCTTCTCGAACCCTTAGTTGATGGTAACCTGATCTCAGGTCTATCTTCGAGTAGACACTCGACCCTTGAAGTATATCGAATAAATCATCAATACTTGGAAGCAGATAATGGTTCTTCACTGTCAGCTTATTCAATTCCTGATAATCAATGCACATCCAGAATGATCCATCCTTCTTCTTGACAAACAAGACTGGAGCTCCCCAAGGATAGAAACTGGGTCTTATGAAGCCTTTGTTGGAAAGTTCTTTCAGTTGATCCGACAATTCTTTCATCTCGAACGGTGCTAACTGATAAGGTACCCGTGCTATAGGTACAACACCAGGTATTAGATTGATTTGAAATACCACTTGGCGGGTTGGTGGGATACCCGTCAAGTCCACGGGAAATACTTTCAGAAAGTCTTAAACTATTGGTACGTCTTCAAGTCGCTTCTCCTTCGACTTGTATTTGGCCTCCTTTGTGCTAACATGTGCTAAAAAGACATGGAATCCTTTTAGCAAGTACTTTTGAGTTTTGATACACAAGATGATGTTTAATCGGGACCCATGTCCATTGTCGCTTCCGTCACCATGAAAAGTTAAAATTTTGTTTCCAATGGGAACACAAACGAGTTTCTCATTACAAACGATTACGGCATGATATTTAGATAACCAATCCATACCAATTATGACGTCAAAACTACCAAGTTCTACGGGCATTAAGTTGATGTTGAATGGATGATTTAAGAAGTTTAAAGTGCAACCCCGTATGATAGTATTTACTCAAATTATTTTTTTGTCGGCTAGTTTGACATCATAATTATAGTCTAGTGTAGATGGAACAATATCAATGAGGGAACTAAATGCAGTAGACACAAAACTCATATTGGCACCAGTATCAAATAAGATAGAAGCATAATGGTTGTTTAGGAGAAACATACCCGTGACAACATTGGAGTTTGGGTTTGTCTTGGCAGTGCCCACATCATAAGTTCTTGCTACAGCATTACCATTTCCAGCCTGATTTCCTTGATTTCTGTTCCTTAGCTTCAGGCAATTACTCTTGAAATAACCCTGAGCTCCACACTTAAAGCAAGTGAGAACTCTTTGATTTGCCCCTTGGGCTCTTTGGTTGTTGTTGGCAGCAGCAGGCTAGCTTTTACAGTCACGGGCCAAATGGATAATCCTTTTGAAGTTGGTGCATTTAGGAGCACACTGCCATCATGGTGGTAGTTGTATTTAGGGCACAGAGGTTTGGATCCCTCGTATGGTTTCTTCTCCCCAGGCCCTGTAGTATAAGCCCATGGCACATTGTTCATTTTGAATGGCTGTTGTTGGTTTTGGTTGTTCTTGTAAGTGTCATTAAACTTTCTCTTGTTTTCAGCTTGATGTTCAGCAAGAGTGAGGATCTTTTAATCCATCAGTTCAGTTGCAAACTCAATTGCCTCATGCATTTTCTTGGGCTTAGATGCCTTCACACTTCCATGAATCATGTCGGGAAGACCATGACATACTTTTCAACTTCATCTTATTCCTCAGGAAACATTCTATCGTACATCAACTCCAACTCTTGAAAACGTTGGTTATAATTCAACACATCGGTACCTTTTACCTTTAAGTTCCACATTTCAGTTTCTAGCTTTTTGATATTGCCTCTCGGACAGTCTTTGTCATTCATCATCTTTTTCAAAGTTTTCCATGCATTGCATATGCAACATCATGTCCGATAGTCCTAATGTGGGAGTTCCACCACATCAAGGCATTTCCTTGAAGAGTACAAGTTGCAAACTTGACCTAACATGCGACAGTGCAGTTGCTGATATAGAAAACAGATTCCATATTTTCTAACCATTGGGTCAGACCGACAACTCCTTTAGTGCCTTTGAAATTCAAAGGTTGGCACTTCAGGAAATCAGTGTAAGTGCACTTACGAACAGTAGACACATGTCTTCTTCTGCCAGTTCCTGAATCATGGCTGTCATCACCATTTCTGCTTCTGTCTGCGTTACGTTCTACCAATGCATCAGCAACGCCTCGGGTTATTAGTGCCTTAAGCTGAGCATCAGTCATAGGTGTAGAGGTGGTGTTTGTTATGGCGGTTCTTCTCTTTAGTGCCATTTTCTTCAAAATCACAAGAAAATACAACACACGTTAGATTTCATAAAATCATAATCGCGACATAACATATGCAACATAAAAACATGAGATCACAACACACAGCGAAATATACAACTGAAGTGAAATCAACAATGATATAAATATATCAACATTCATTCATAATAAATTCGATAACATACATGATAATCCTTGGTTATAAATGACCAGTACATGAGATACAAAATGAAAAATACGGTCCTAAGGCAATGCTAGCTGGGGTCACCCATAATACGTACCATGCCATACAATGATAGCTAAAAAGATAAAACAAAAATCCCTACAGCCTACTAGCTGGGAGTAACCCATAAAAACTTAATAGGCTATATAGGATAGCTACAAATTATACAAGACTAACAACTACTACCAGCCTCAACTGGCTTATCTTGAGGCTCTGGATCTCTAGCCTCTAGTGTCTGAATACGTCTAAGTGTTGTAGTCAACTAAGTCTGAAGTGATGAAGTCTAAGCCATCAATGTCGCAACATGTGCCTCTAGTGTCCTGACATGGGCCTTTATAGCTACACTCCTATCCTCAGAACCAACCCATGGCCTACGAGCATACGTAGCCTCTCTATCCAAAAGCATAGCTGTGTGGAGGTGATACGGCCTATCTCTGTATAGTGTGTTGACTCGAGCTCTCAGAAAAGCTCGATCGTCTTGTGCATCCTCGAATCACAAATAGAACTCATAAGTGTCCTGCCTAATAGTAGTAGCAAGCTTTGTCACTCTCTAGTTGACCCCCTCCAAGGTGGTCGTTGCTATCTCCTGCATGGCCTCAACTATCTCATCCCAAGTGTCTGTAATCCCATAATCCATCTCCTTAACCTTATCTCGCCTAAGGTCGTCCTCTAGAGCAGGCCCTGGCTGTCTAGCAGCAGCAACAGCTGTTGAACTCTCCCCGACCTCAAATCCGGAAGAGGGAGTAGTAAGCAAGCTCTCTTCCGAGGTGGCATCTCAGCCTCGGGAATATTAGTCCTATGGGAAGTAGATGGTAGTAACAAGGGTGGTGATGTAGCTCTCATCCAAATCCCAGTTGCTTTGTAGCCTAATGATGCCTCAACGTAAGTAGGGCTAGTAGTGGGTGGTGATGGTAGGGGTAATGGTGGAGATGATACGGGTAGTGGTAGTGAGGGAATCTAGGGTAGTGGAGATGATAATGGAGTGAGTGGAGATGGTGGTGGAGTAGGTAAGGCAAGAAGTCTAGCAAATTCTGCCTTAGATGGAAATGGTATAGGTGTCTGTAGGGGTATGCACGGTTCGGTTTGGGTCGGTTTTTGGCTAAAACCAAAACCGAACCGAAATATTCGGTTTTTATAAAACCAAAAACCGAAACCGCTCGGTTTTTCGCGGTTCGGTTTTTTCGGTTTCTCGGTTGTTTTGGGTTGTTTTTCGGGCTTTCAAACCGTTTAAATTTGGTTTTTGCTAATTTATATTAATAAACTTGTTTTACGTAGAAAATTGGTTATTTTTTTAATTTTTTTGTTAATATAAGCCTAATAATGTTTACATAAAATTTTACAATTATACACATATAAATGAGAGACACGCACATGCAGTGGAATATTCACATAGTTTGGTTCGCTTTGTATTTTAAGACATATTGTCAAGTAAAACACGTACACGACATACTTATATATAAACATGAAGATAATTATTTATTATAAATATTTCATCCATAAAAATTAATTAGAAATTTAAAATTTTTTAGTTAATCATTTATTTAATTTATTTAGTATATTAAGTATTAGGATCTCTTAGGTTCATTTTGAACATTAGAGGTCATGTTCAAGTTTGTGTGTGTTGAACATTTTAGAATTTAAATAGAATAAAATGTAATTAATGATGACCCAACTTAATTTGTTCTCCCTCACAGAATCATAATCAACATTACCCTCTCATGTTCATCTTGATACATGAGAGGTTCTTTTTTCCCTTATATTAATTATATATTATTATAAAATTGGTTTGGTTCGGTTCGGTTCGGTTTTTACGGTTTGGTTTTGAAACAAATAACGAAACCGACCCGAAATTGTTTGGTTTTTGAAATATTAAAAACGAAACCATCGATTTTCTCGTTTCGGTCGGTTTTTTAGGTTCCGGTTTTTTCGGTTTTCGGTTCAGTTTTCAGTTTTTTTTGGTTTCTTCTGCTCACCCAACTAGGTGTCTGGGGTGTCTGACCGTCTTTCGTGCCTGTGGAGTCGAGACTGGAGAGAGTGGTCAACTATTTGAGGTGAATTCTGGGTGATGTGGTGTAGTGTAGACTCAACAGTCTCAAATGCTCCTCTGTATCCCCAGCTTGAGGGAACAGGGTTAACAACAGGTACAGCAGAAGAGTCGTCCGAAGCTAGGTGCTCGCCTCAACCTCATTCATCATCCTCGTCTTCAGAGCCTTTCTCACATCCTCTATCATCTCATCATCGTCATCAACGGAGGACTCATCATCACCATCCCCTCCATCAGCAGGATAGTCAGCATGATCCTCCTTGGGGTCCTCCTATAGATCGAAGTCAGCCATATAGCCTGGTGATAGGGTTGTAGGTGAGGCATCAGCAGGTAGAGGCTAATCCTCAATAAGTGTCTCATCATCAGATGGCACTAAGTACTCTAGGTAATCAGGATCAGGTACATATGGTACATAAACAGGTAAAGGTGGGTGCTCAGGACCGAGTACGTAATCAGGGAGTTGGTGGGTGTGCCTCTGGTCTGGGCACATAGTTAGGAGATGGTGCGGCTACTGAATGCATGGGGAGTCCATCGTATCCGTATACGATGACTCCTGGAGAACCTATGTCAGACGGCTCCTCATCAGATCCCTCGTAGAATCTCCATGGCTCGAAATCAGTGTAGACAGATGTGTAGGTAATTGCGGATGATGCAAAAAACATGATTGCTGAAACAACAAAAATAAACTTATATAAGTATATTATATACGACTAGTATAGTATATACGTAATATGATATAAGAACGTATATAGATCATGAAAGCATCTAGTCTAACCAACTAATGCAACTCAATAGTGTATGTATGTCCTGTGAAAAACTTTTGTATGATGCAGTGTTTGTGAAAACGGTTATAGTCCAAGTAAAACATTTGACCTGGTTCTCTATAACATTGGCTCTAGATACCAATCTGTAACACCCCCAAATAGGGTCGCAGTGGAATATAGGTCAGAAAGTGTTACATCATAGATCAATAGCACAAGATATGAGAAAGACCTCTATATGAGTCGTTTAAAAATGATACATTAGATTAAATAAACTTGTTTGTTACAAAAGCCCGAAGCTTAAATTGTTCACCCAAGATAATGTAAAGGATTTTTTTCACATCATACCAGATTTTCCTTCAAATGTAAGCACCCAAATCTTTATAGTAATGAATCTAAAATGATGTCCACCAATGTATCCTTGTTTCTTGTACCTTATTGTCTTAGGAGTGGTACAACAATATGAGGTGATCTGGGTGATGGTGGTGTAGGTGTAGACTCATCAGTCTCAAATGCCTCTGTATCCCCAGCTGAGGGAATAGGGTCAACAACAGGTATAACATAAGAGTCGGCCGGAGCTAGGTCCTCCTCATCATCATCATCATCCTCGTCCTCAGAGGCCTCCTCATCCTCGTCATCAGCATCATCATCGTCATCATTAGAGGACTCATCATCACCATCCCCTCCATAACCAGGATAGTCAGTATGATCCTCCTCGGGGTCCTCCTCCGGATCCTCCTCCGGATTAGAGTCAACCACATAGCTCGAGGATAGGGTTGTCGGTGAAGCATGATTTGATAGAGGCTGATCCTCCATAGGTGCCTCAGCATCAGATGGCACTAAGTACTCTGGGTACTCAGGCTCAGGTATGTAAACTGGCAAAGGTAGGTGCTCAGGACTGGGCACGTAATCAAGAGATGGTGGGTGCTTAAGTCTAGGCACATAGTCCGAAGATGGTGGGGCTACCGGATGCATGGGGAGTCTATCATATCCGTATATAATGACTCTTGGAGAACCTACGTTAGACGGCTCCTCATTAGATCCCTAGTAGAATCTACATGGCTCAGAATCAGTGTAGACAGATATGTAGGTAACTGCGGATGATGTAGAAGACATGACTACTGAAACAACAACATAAACTTATATAAGTATATTATATAAGACCAGTATAGTATATACGTAATATGATATAAGTACGTATATAGATCATGAAAGCATCTAGTATAACCAACTAATGCAACTCAATAGTGTATGTATGTCCTGTGAAAAAACATTTGTATGATGCAATGCTTGTGAAAACCGTTATAGTCCAAGTAAAACATTTGACCTGGTTCTCTATAACCTTGGCTCTAGTTACCAATCTGTAACACCTCCAAATAGGGTCACAGCAGAATATGGGTCTGAGAGTGTTCCTTCATAGATCAATAGCACAAGATATGAGAACGACCTCTAAATGAGTCATTTAAAAATGATACATTAGATTTATTAAACTTGTTTGTTACAAAAGCTCAAGGCTTAAGATGTTCACTTGTAAATGTAAAGATATTAAAACATAACAAATTATCCCCAAAATGTAATGCTTCTAAATCTTTATGCAATGACATCCAAAATAACGACCACCAATGTACCCTTGTCTTGTACCTTATTGACCTGAGAAAAACATACTTTAAAACGTTAACATAAAGTTGGTGAATTCATAGGTTTAAGTTATGTATAAAGTAGGACTACAATATTTCCAAGTGTATGATAAGTAACGAATACAATATCACAAAAGTAATTACGAAATGCACTAAGCTCATGCACTGAAGCTACAACATATATGTATGCAAATTAATGCAAATAATATGCCCGTGTAGATGATCAACCCGCAACATCCAAATTATTCCAACATGGTATACATTCGTTGTTTTGGTACCTCTGAAACTAGTGAGCGTTACTCACCCGAACAGGGATGTCAATCCTAAATAGATCTATTCATAACATTCGCTCTTACAATCTAGTAATTAACAGTTCATGATTCATGGGCATAGTGGGTTATAGCAACTTAGGCAAACTCGTAATTTGATTTAAAGTGTACTTGCGTCCAGAAGTAAAACAATGCATGTTTCTCACCCTAAAGTTGTAAATCATTATAATTGTATAAAAGCGGGGCTATGAACTCACCTTAAGTGAATAGGTTGATTATCTAAATCAAATAAGTAAATCGTCTCAGGAAATCCGAATGCAACCTAATTAATTATAGGTCGTATAAGTATCGTGTATTTAATGTAAATACAATATCATAAGTTATATAGTTACACCACCACCTAATAGTTTTTGTTTAATTTAAAATGTTGAAATAATAATTAAATCACACTTAGTTAAATAAAGGTATATGCATTTGTACTTGTAAAATAAAATGCTAGCTTTGTCCATTAATTGATTATTTGATAATAATACTTGAGTTAATATTTTTATTGATCATATAATGATATTATATAAATAGTTTAATTGTTTTATAAAATAATGTATGAAAGTAAAAAATAGTGCACAAGGTTTTATAAACCTCATATCTTTATCGTTTTAACTCTGTTTTATACGTTTCTTATGTCCACGGTTTCGTATTAAGGAAATCTATCAAAATATTATATTTACAATATTTTAGCTACTGATGAACAGTAACTTTTATTGTTTCTGTAAAATTTTATAAAATTACTTTTATGTTTTTAATTATATAAAACTTGCAAAAAGCATAACTCATTCATTTTAATCCCGTTTCGTTGTTCTTTATATGTATGGATTCATGACGAGATAAACTATGTAAATATAATACTTACTGAATTTATGAAAATCTGTGTCCACTCAGAAAAGTCAAAACAATTTATAAAAATATTTTTATAAACTTAAATCTTGCAAAACTCGTAACTTATTCGTTTTAATTCCGTTTTTCGAATTTCTTATATGCTTGGAATCCTCATGACAAGTACTATCGTTATAAAATATTCCCATGTTTTTACCAGACCTAAAACAGTAAGGGTTTTTATAAAATAAGTTTTATAAAACACTTTTATATATTTAATTATCGTAAAATTTTCAATGTCATAACTTCTTCGTTATAGCTCGGTTTTTCTAGTTCTTTATATGCGTACGATCCTTGTAATAATAAAATGATTCCATAAATTTATAAAACTCGAATTCTAACAGAAGGTTTAAAACAATGGGCTTTTTATTTAAAGTGCATATTTTTTTAAAATTCTGTTACTTCCTATTATTTGGTTTATAAATCCATTACTTGAGAACTCTGTACAAGTATTTTACATAACTTTCCTACCATGAGTCCTACACATATGTATAGGTCCTCTTAATTAGTCCATAGAAATGTCCAATATACCAAGTGTCCTTATAATATTTGCTCATAACTTTTTAAATAAAACTTTTAATAAAATTAATTACAAACTAAACATATGAAATTAATTATCCACTTAAAAAAGTGTGTACTTTCCATTTTAATTATTTTATTTTAACTATCCAACATAAATAATAAATTCGAACCATACATGTCCTTATATTATCCCATAATTCATAAAATACAAACCTAGGTGGTGATTAACATATATATCAAGTATGTAAACATGTAAATGAATGAATAGAAATGTTAAAGCTTAAATAGACCTTAGAGATGTGTAGTAGGATGATGAAAACAAGCTTACTCTTAAGCTTAAACCTTAAAAATCAAACCCTAGATCAAAACCCTAATGAGAAACCTTAGAAATCTTCTTGCTATAACCCTTGTTTATACCAAAATCCAAGCTTCAAAATCAAACCCAATCACCTTAAATATGCCTACTAGTAATGCTTGAACACTCGTACCCTTGTAGAATTAAAACAACAAGAAACCCTAATATTAGAATATTGAGCCGTGGGCTTTTAGTTTGTAGGAGAGGAGAGAAATTGTTTTGTTTGCTTGGAATGGAAAGTGTGTGTTTAATTATCATATGACTTGCTTTATATGGAAAGAGATCATGTAGAAAACATCCCTAAAGGCTCATGGTTTATGTAAGTGGTAATATGGTTTAGGGTACAAAAGCAAAGACCTCTCCTCCTCCCCATGCACATGGAATGGCCAAGATGGGTTGTGTTTGTTCGGTCGGTCCGGGTATTTTGCGGGTTTTTGTCGGTTTCGGACCGAACCGACCCGAGACCGAAAACACTATAAACATGGAACCGAGACCGGACCGGCGGTCCTACAGTCCGGTTTGGTCTGCGTCGGTCCGGTCGGTTTTTACGGTCTGGTCGGGTTTCGAATCTGCCATGCTCAACCCTATTTGTTTGAGTATGAATAGGTATAGGTGCTTCCGGGTATGCCTAAATGTAATTTATTGTGAAACGTAAGCGTTTTATGTAACCAATAAAAATAAATTATGAAAAGTTATAAATTATACTCGTAATAATTATATAACACTTGCTTGATGTAAACTTTTACTTGTTTGATGTTCGTTTACGTCGGATGTTGATTTTTAGTTTACGCGATTTAACTATGCGATTTAAATAAAAAAGTAAACGCGTAAAACTCTAAACATAAATAATGACAATAATTGAGTCGGGAAATGGACTGAAATAACGGATTGTTACAAGAGTGAAAACTTAGAGCGAGAGTTTGTTAAGCACACAATTTTGAAAGATTTTGAATATTTCTTTTAAAAATATCTTGAAAAATTGTGCTCAACAGGAAAATGATGTGAGTTTATCGAATTAATTATCATTTCCTTAGTACTTCTCTTGAGCATTCAAAACTTTGAATGTTTATATGACTTGGCTGAAGACCGAGAAGATATGAACCTCTCGTTGTTTAGTATAAATGTTACATAAGTGAACATTTTCCTTTCTTTAGAGTCCAATTCCTAAGCTAACATGTACATAGAAGTCGTAGAGAAAATTTGAAAAGACATGTTTTGAAAACATTTAGAAACTCTCGCTCGAACTTCATTAATATACCCGTGTTAATATTAATCAACATTTCTAGGTACATAAATGTTATTGATTGTCGGGAGACATGTCGAAGAAGATTATTTTTAGTATTTTTGAAAAAATTTTGATTTTGTATTTTGCTTTTATAGGTTCAATAATTTTATATTTTGTTTTTTGATAAATATATACAAAGAATTACTGTGATTTTGCAAGAAGGTCAACTTCTGTAGAGACAAACTGCGCATACCAAGGCGACGAACCAAATAGTTAAACCTATCCACTTAAAGGGCTTTGGTGAAGAGGTCGGCCAATTGGTAATTAGTCTTGAAAAAATACAATTCAATCGTACCCTTTTCCACTTGTTCTTTGATGAAATGGTAGCGGACTACGATGTGTTTGGTTCTCGAGGGTTAAACCAAGTTGCAAGATATGGCTATGGTTGACTTTGAATCACAATAGATAAGAATATGTTGGTCCCTTGAAATCTGATATATAGTTTATCAAATTAAACTAATCAGATTCCATGACAACGAAGTGAGTTTTAAACATATATATATAAACAATATAAATAACAAGTTTAAATCATATAGAAGTACTTTTCAACGTATAGACTTTTATTAGAATCAAATAAAGAATCTATGACACACCTTGCTTGCGAAATAGCATGGTGGTTGAATGACAATTGGGGTGTTATCTCCTTCGAACTTAAACTCTAACCAAAGTTAAGAGAGTAAGAAAACAAACTA
>BQNB010124193.1:0-14823 GCA_026074375.1 Tanacetum coccineum
TCGTACATAAAATAAACCAATTAGGACCATTCATATTACAAGTTTATGCATTATGCCTTAAACTATACATTTGTAACTTCAAACAAAGCAAGTATTTCACCTCAATATAACAAAGATATTCCTAGCTTTTTTTCCCCTATATTCAGCAACAATTGTCCACAAGAGGGGACAATGAGCACACTTGTTATCAATTTGAGTCTTGTTAAAATCTTGACCAACTATTACCATGATTCACTCCCCTATGTTCCCAACCGTCCCATCCCCATTTGTGTCTTCTAAGCTTTGACTTACCAATAGTATAATTGACTAGTCCTAGTAGTATTTACTCATGCATACAACAAGAGATAAACACTTCACACTTAGCAAAACAAATTCAGTCTCTTTTGTTCTCTTTCCATCAACCCACGGCTCACCCAAACCAACATACTCAATCTATAAAAAAAATTATTTACAACATTTACAAGTGACTCCACTTCATTTCTAAGGCATACTAAGAAGATTGGAAGGCTTGGTTAAGTATTTGCAAGGCTTAAACAAGTTAAGGTTTTCCTTGGAAAACAAAGGTTTTGTGAAAGTATTTCTTGGATAATACTTGGGTCTTGTTGCTTGTCATCTTCACTCATCTTCATTAAGGTCTTCTAAGAACCCTAACATATCATAATATTTACTTTCATGTTCTATATAATTTTGTATAGTTAAATCATCACCTAGGTATATTTGTAAAGTTTATGAAAAATATACTTGCTAAATCATACTCGTCATTACCTTGTACATGGTTAAAATGATGTTTAAAAACATACTAATATGTTGTACTCGAAGATTTACAAGCAATGGAATATTTATATTAAGTATTTGTTAAGTTATGAATAATTATTTAATTATAATGTTTATGAAGTTAAATGAATAAGTTTGACACTTTTTTGGACACTATGAACAAAGTATGATGGACATTGTTTGGAGGACTAAATTTATACATAAGTTAAGGTATTGGTCATTGTAGGGGACTTGTAATATAATAACTAAATTAGAAGGTTAAAAAAAACGTTTATATAATAAATTATATAACTAACAAAAGTGGACTGATTTGGTTCGACTTTTAAAACAGCCCGTTTATATTTTTATAAAATACTACGTCTCATGACGATTATTTATAAAAGCTGAAAAACCGTAAATGCTTCAACAGCTACTGAAGCTCATTTTCGAGGGTCTTCGGGTCCGATTGAGTCGAAATGTAAAACTACAAAGTTGTTCAGAATGACATTTTACATAAACCTGCCAATTTTTATAATTTTCGGATGTATATTTTGTAAACTAGACACTATTTCCTGAGATAAATAGTGTTGGTTCGTTTTTTTTATAAATTTTTGCGAAACATTTTGGAATCACTTAAATAATATTTATACTTATTTTAAACTTTATAAATGTTATTTTACAAAGGCGATTAAACTAGTTACGCGATTATACGAGTTAAAATACATGATTATTATTTATCAAATGCGATTTAAACATTATTTCACAAACACAATTAGATGGTGATGTAGCTATATAGAATTATATATGTTATTGGTACTTAGTACTTATACGACCTATATTGGATTAGGTTGCCTTCGGATTCCTTCGTGACGCATTTTTCTATTGTGAATACTTGTTGATTACCATTCACTCGAGGTGAGTTCATAGTCTCGCATTTCAATCTTTTCAATGTTTTATAAACCCGCGAGGGGAATACATGCTCGTTTACAAACTTGTATATTTTACTACAGTACAATTACCTTTCAATACTTTGTGAGTTCATAGCCCCCTTTTTCTACAATTGTTTTACAAAATCTACGGGGTGAATTACATTGCTTGTTTTACTATTGGACACAAGTGTTTTTCAAAGTGTATGCTATCCAGATTACTGCCTGATTATTAATGCCTAAGTTACCTTATTGCCGTGAAGTCCCTATTTATCATGAACCGTTAATTGCTATTATAGTGAGCGCTGGTGTTATGGATAGATCTATCGGGACTGACAATCCCCACCTTTACTTGGGTCACTAGTTTGATCGGGTGCATTTAACATTGAGAGGTGTTAGGGTGTTGGCAAGCATCCTATTTTCTGATTGGGGCACAAATCTAGTTAAGGCTTCGGTGTCATGAGCTTAGTGCAATAATAAATGTTTTGGACTTCTGAATGTGTTTCAGAGTCTACTATTACTTCGATCTTGTGGTCCACCCTTTTTACTGATAAACCTATGATTTCACTCAACCTTTGTGTTGACTTTTAGCATGTAATTTCAGGTCCTAGAGTATGAAGATTGGACGGGAGCCGTGGCGGATATCAATGAAGACGGATTCTGTGTTTTATCTAAAGTTTATGCAACTTTTATTATCTTTAAAAACTTAAGTCATCTTTTGGTATTATGAAGCTTTTGTTTAATTAAGAAGGTTTATGACTTTTAAAACTTATGGGACCTAATGTATGAACTCTGATATTTTGCTACGGCATCGAATGAAATCTTATCTTAAAACGTCCATTTAAGGTCGTTTCCTATATCTTGTTTGTTGTACTTTGACGTAGCACCCCAATGTTACCATTCCGCTGCTACATGATTTTGGGGGTGTTACAAAAAATCACTTTTCTTTGGTCCTCGTCGAAACCAAAAGTATATAAGCCCAAATATGGGTCGAACAAGCTTATTTTTAAGCTATAGTATAAATAAGCTACATTGTATACAAATGTTTTTTAACCATCCCAACCACGACATATAAATAATAAACCTTGTTCCCCTTGGTCTTGTGTTCGAACCGAACCAAACACCCCCTTATTTACCTTCAAAAATTTTAGTTTACTATTTTAAGAAAATGCATCGTACAACGTTCATCTATGCATCAATATACAACTAAAAGTACAATAATATTTGAGAAAGAGTCGACTTACAAAGAGGGTTTTGAAAGCGAGTTAAAACACGATCCGACAACCCAAACATTGTTTAAATGATACCCCGACTACTAGAATCAACCCAATACTTAAAGCTTCATGTTCTTGATCAAAGTGGTAAAAAAAATAATTGTTTGTGTGTGTGTGTAAATCGGACGCAAGCCACAAAGAGAGAAAACAAAGAAAATGTTTGAGGATGAAATGAGAACTGCATGTTAATGGTTAAGACAAAAGGTCCTAGTACTAGGGTTGGGACACAATAGCTAAAATTCTGCCTTCTTGTTCCCTCCTTGACTCAAAACCGGATAGGGTATCCAAGGGGTCTCGGGTTGCTTTTTTTTGTGTCGGTTTCTCTTAAAACTCAATGATCTTGACTTTAAACTATTACCTGAAGTTTCCTAGTATTTTTAACGTACTCAAAAATACTTTTCCATGAATTTAGGATATTTACACGACATATTTCATGGTTAAACTTCCCAGATTTTGATTTGAACATTAACGGACGTGTCGAGACTCGTTATTAGGTATTTCAAGCTATTTATGAGATAAACCTCCCGAAACATGATCAACATAAATAAAATCCTCTAAAAGGATTATCATAAGCAACATAATCAATAGAATACCAATATCAACATAGATTCACCACCGTCAACACGGTAATTGCTCTAATGGAAAAGACAAAAGTTAAAAGTCAAAGGATTAAATTAGAACATATAGATTCCAGAAAAGTACAAGGGTTACATTCTACCCCCCTTAAAAAGAATCTCGACCCGAAATTCAACTAGTGCTAGAGCTAAAAAGATGCGAGTACTTGAGTTTCATTTGATCTTCACGCTCCCACGTAAACTCAGATCCTCGTTTCGAATTCCATCAAACCTTGACGATGGCAATTCTACTCCGCTTAAGTTTCTTGAACTCTCTCTCTAAGATTTCCATAGGTTCTTCTACAAAGTTCAACCTAGCATCAACTTGGATCTCATCTAAAGGTATCTGTAGTGTTGGGTCAACCAAACACTTCATAAGATTCGACACGTGGAACGTGTCATGAACACCATTAAGCTCTTCAAGTAGTCTAAGTCTATAGGCTACTTGACCGATCCTCTCACTGATCTCAAAGGGTCCAACGAACCTAGGTGTTAATTTATCTTTCTTCCCAAAGCGTACCACACCTTTCCAAGGCGACACTTTGAGCAAGACATACTCACCTACACTAAACTCTAAGGGTTTTCTCCTTTTGTCTGCATAGCTTTTCTGACGATCACGCGCAACTTTAAGCCTATCATTGATCTGCGAGATCTTCTCAGTAGTTTCTTGCACTAGCGCAGGCCCTATCAGTTGTCCTTCTCCAACTTCGGTCCACAAGATTGGTGAGCGGCACTTACTGCCGTACAAGGCTTCGAACGGTGCACACCTCACACTAGAATGATAAATATTGTTATATGAGAACTCTACCAATGGAAGATGAACGTCCCAACTTCCCCCGAAGTCAAGGACGCATGCTTTGAGCATGTCTTCCAAGGTCTGTATAGTACGCTCACTTTGACCGTCAGTCTGAGGGTGGTAAGCGGTACTCATGTCTAACCGGGTTCCTAGTGCCTCTTACATTGATTGCCAAAACCTTGATGTGAAACGGCTATCACGATCAGATATCATTGAGATCGACACACCGTACCTAGAAATAATCTCATTGAGATAGAGTCTAGCTAAGCTATCCATTTTATAGTCCTCACATATAGGCAGAAAATGAGCAGACTTAGTCAACGGGTCCACAATGACCCAGATTGCGTCATGCCCACTACTAGTCCTTGGTAGCTTTGTAACAAAGTCCATTGCTATTCTCTCCCACTTCTACTTACTGATTTCAGGTTGCTTCAATAAGCCAGATGGCCTCTAATGCTCAGCCTTTACCTTCAAACAAGTCAAACATCTGCTAACATAAAAGGCTATATCCTTCTTCATTCTCGGCCATAAATACACATCTTTAAGATCATAATACATTTTGTCTGCTCCTGGATGTATGGAGTACTTCGACTTATGGGCTTCGTCCATTACCAGGGTCCTCACATCACCCTTCAAAGGAACCTATATTCAATCCAGGTAATACAATGCTCCATCACTCCTACGTTCTATCAGTTCATCTAGCCCTCTCTGCATTTTTGCCGGCTCATCAGATGCCTCCTTATGAGCCGCTAGTATCTTATCCTTGATACTCGACTAAAGGGTCATGTTCATAGCTTGAATTCTCTTAGGTTTCACCCTTTCCTTCCCACTTAGTGCATCAACTACTACATTCGCCTTACCAGGATGGTAACAAATTTCGCAGTCATAGTCACTGAACAACTCTAGCCAGCGACATTGACGAATGTTTAGTTCCTTCTGATTGAGGATGTGTTGGAGACTCTTGTGATCGGTATATATGACGCTCTTCGTCCCGTACAAGTAGTGTCTCCAGATCTTGAGAGCAAATACAACCGCACCCAATTCTAAATCATGGGTGGTGTAATTTTTCTCATGGATTTTTAACTGCCTAGATGCATATGCTATCACCTTACCTCTTTGCATCAACACGCAACCTAATCCTAGGCCTGATGCATCACATTATACGACAAAGTCTTCCGGTCCATAGAGGAAAGCTAGAACAGGCGCGTTACACAACTTATCCTTTAAAGTTTGAAATGCCAATTCCTGCTCCTTACCACAATCAAATGTCTTACACTTCTGAGTCAAGATGGTAAGTGACTTAGCAATCTTAGAAAAGTTCTCAATGAATCGACGATAATACCCTGCTAAGCTTAGAAATGAACGAACTTCAGACAGAGTTCTAGGGGCTTCCCAATTCTTAACAGCTTCAATCTTACTAGAGTCTACATGAATACCATCACAATTAATCACATGTCCAAGAAACTGTACTTTTTGCAACCAGAATTCGCACTTGGAAAACTTAGCATATAGTTTCCCCTTCTTGAGCAGTTCCAAGACTAACCCTAGGTGTACTTCATGCTCTTCCCAGGTCTTACAGTAGATCAATATATCATCTATGAACACTATCACAAACTTGTCTAGATAAGGTCTACATACTCGGTTCATCAAATCCATAAATACTGTTGGTGCGTTAGTCAGACCAAAGGGCATTACTGTGAACTCAAAATGTCCATAACGAGTTCTAAATGCAGTCTTTGGAATGTCATCGTTGTGTACTCTCAGCTGATGGTATTCGGACCTAAGATCTATCTTAGAGAAATACTGTGATTCTTGAAGTTGATTGAATAGGTCATCTATCCGAGGGAGTGGATAGCGATTCTTGATGGTCAAATTGTTCAACTCCCTATAGTCAATACACATTCTAAAGGAACCATCATTCTTTTTGACAAATATTACTGGTTCTCCCCAAGGCGACGAGCTCGGTCAAATGAAACCTTTGTCCTGGAGTTCTCTGAGTTGACCCGACAACTCCTTCATTTCAGAAGGTACTAATCGATAGGGAGATTTTGCGACCGACATTGCTCCATGGATTAACTCGATATGAAATTCGATTTATTGAGTAGGTGGTAATCCTGATAGGTCATCCGAAAATACTTCGGGAAAGTTTCTAACCACAACATTCTCTTCCCGTTTCTGCTCTTTGGCTTTTGCACTCATAAGATGCCTCACATTCTCTTCCGGTCTTTCTCATTTGACTCAAAGCACTTTGCCCTTTTGTAGTGGAATTTTAACTATTTTCTCATGGCAAACGATCTCAGCCTTGTGTTTGGATAACCAATCCATGCCTATGATCATGTCAAAACTTCCATGTCCGAATGGTATCAAGTGGATGTCAAAGATATGACCTTCTATCTCTAGTTTGAAACCTCGAATGACTTTGTTTATCTCTACTAGTTAACCACTAGCTATTTCAATCCCATAACTGAAACCTAAGTTACTGGGCTCTATGCCTAACAGATGTATGAAAGTAGTGGAAACAAAGCTATAATCGGCACCAGAATCGAGTAGAGTTATAGCGTAATGATTGTTTAAAGTGAACGTACCCGTCACAATGTTCGGGTTCTGGCGAGCCTCCTTTGCTCCCAGCATAAATGCCCTTCCACGTGCCTGGTTGTCGTTGTTCCCATGACCTTGTCCCCCATTATTAGCCATAGCTTGGTTTGTACGCTTTTCCCCTGGTCTCTGTGCTTGGTCCAACCTAGGGCATGCTGCCTTAAAATGATCTGTACCACCACATTCAAAACATACTCCATGGGAAACAGTTGGGTTTCTAGCATTCACTGGGTTCAACATCCTAGGTACTACTCTACAATCCTTAGCAAGATGCCTAAGGCGGTTGCAGTTAAAACAAGCACGACAAGGCAACTCAGGTGAGTGGTGCAGGTTACAGTTTGCACACTTAGGAGTTGCACCAGTGTACTCTCTTCTCACCGGGTTAGCGGTTGTAGCAAAAGTATTCCCAATCCTAATCCTCTTGTAATCATCTTTTACATTCCTATCCCTATTAGGCTCTCCACTATTCCCTCTCTTCTCAGGATTCTTCTTTAGTGATCCATTCCTAATAGCTTCATTAGTTAGTGTACCAGCTTTCTGCACAGCCTTCTGAATTGTCGTTGGCTCCATTACTGCCACCATCCCTTGGATCTATGGATCAAGGCCATAGATGAACCTCTAAATCCTTCTGTTTTCAGGGGTAACTAGATGAGGAACTAACCTAGCCAACTCATGAAACCTATCAGTATACGTAGCCTGGCCAGCCCCGACCATGGCGTGATTCCAAAACTCAGTTTCCAGTTTTTGCATCTCATTGATCGGACAAAATTCTTCCCTCATTAAAGTCTTAAAGTCTTCCCATGCTATGCCAACAGCGGTCTCTCGGCCCCGTATGTGGATCTGAGAGTTCCACCACGTAAGAGCCTTACCGAAAAATGAACCAGCAGTGTACTTCACCTTTTAGTCATCTCCAGATCCACTCATATCCTAAACTGACTCCATCTTCTCAATCCAACAGGTATAGACTATAACACCTCCCTTCTCGTCATACTTATTTGGATTACAAGCTAAAAACTCCTTGTATAAACAACCCCTTCGGCCATTGTTCATAATGACATTCTTAACATCACCCTGGATGTCGTCATTGACGGCATCGGCGTTTTGATTCCTATTGTTCCCCTGATTGTTACCTTGGTTGCCTACTTGGGCTAAGATAGTGGGAAGTAAATTCTACAGCTGCTGTGCAATGATAGTGGAGAAGTCGGGGACTCCATCAACACTATCATTCACCTTATTACCTTGACCACCTACTTGACCACCTTGTTCATCAATCCCACCATTACCATGATTACCAGTTCGACCTCTAGTTCTTCCACTTCCTTTACCAGTCCGTTCATCCGTCCTTCCACCTCGTGGTGCAGCAGTTGATCGGCATGCACTTCATGTCATCATTCTTGGCGGCATTATCTACACGAGGGAGAACATAGGTAACGTTAGGTAGGAGGGAAGGTTAGCTTATGGATGGTCTTAATATACTATAATACGCATATATATATATATATATATATATATATATATATATATATATATATATATATAATTGTTTTTAATATATATATTATATATATATACACTATTTATATATTGGAGTGGTTGAATGGGAAGAGATTGCTTAATGTGTTAACAATATGTGAATTATTGTAAAACACTACTAAAACATTGATACACCAAAATATAAAATATTAACACAAGTTCACATTCTACTCACCAATAACCAACTCATACATGAGTAACGGATTACTAATACACAATAAAAACTTGATACATATGCATCAAAATCTCAAAAAGTTAATATCTTATACATTAAGTGTTACACCTAATACACAACAACCCCTAAATAACTTTATACACAACACCAAAACTTGATACACATTACACGTCAAATCAAAGTGTACCACCTAGGTTTCGTCAATTTCCAAAAGAAAACCCATCGAATCGCTATCAATATTAGTTGTAATTAATTACGTTTGTATTTTGTTTCAACAAGAGTGTCATTTGTGAGATTTTGATTGGATCTCATTTTAATAACTTTATGAAAGTTCTTATTTGATCTCCATTCTCTCTCTCTCTCTCTCTCTCTCTTTATATATATATATATATGTATGTATGTATATATATATATATATATATATATATATATATATATATATATATATATATATATATATATATATATATATATATACTAGTTGCAAAGTCCGCCCGATGGGCGGGCTTGCCTTGTGAGTATCCAATGAATAAATTAAGTAACGGTTAATGAATTACGAACACCGTAAAAAATATACAGTTAATAACAAACAAAAAGAATTTTTATACAATTAATAACGAACAAAAAGAAATGAATGGTTTTCACATAAAAGAATAGTGAATGGTGAGATAGTCGTGACAACATTAGGAGAACCACAAGAAATTATTATGCAAATAAGACATGTAGAGGTACACCATGTTACAACATATGAGTGAATATTCTTGCTTTAGTCATCGAGTATAGGATTCAAATGTCTTAATAAATATTGATATGTAAAACCTAAGCCAATTAGATTTCTTCATGTTTATCGCAAATACCCTCATCAGAATATCTACAACAACCTACAAAAGTCCAATATAGATGAACGAAAAATAAGAAATCAGGCACTAAGTTTTATAAAATAGATAAGACTAAAAGCTAAAGGTGCGAGAATAAGATTTACCTTGTTCGGAGTAGATGCACCAGGTGTGACACCTATAGTAACGTGGCCCTTTGGTAGCCAATTATCTTTATCAACCAGCTCTCTATGCTGTTACAATTCGTTGGTTAGAATGTGAATGAATTCCGAGATAATTAGTAGCGTTGAAATTTAACTGTTAAGTTAGAAGCGTTAACCATCAACTTGTAAGCTATGCGGTTCCCAGGACCAATTATCTGCGCAATGTTGATCCAATAAGATGGAATCCCATGAGCTTTTGGAATCTCTTGTAGGTGTGAAGTGTTGCTCGAGTTCCATCCACTTACGAATAACATAAGATCCATCTTTTCTTCCACTAATTTATACATTGCATATTGTCGCTCCTAATAATGAATTACATTTAGAATATAGACACATGGAATTGCTTCTATGAGAGGTGGCAATGGCGGGTCGGTGGGATTGGCTAATGGGTCAACTGGTAATAATTAGGGGGTGTTTGTTTTGGCTTATTTGGTTTTAGGATTATGTTTCATAAGTTCACTTTTTGTTGCTTATTTTGAAACTTTTTGGCTAATATAAGTTCATTAAACTTATATAAAACGAAAAGTTTCAAAATAAGCCACAAAAAGTGATCTTATGAAACATAATCTCAAAACCAAATAAGTGATAAGCGAGCTATATAAGCCGAAACAAACACCCCCTTGAAAGTTAAAACCAGTCAAAACGGCAGTATTGACCGAAACCAGTCATTTCTTTTTTGATATTTTCTATTTTGCCCGTTTGACCTGTTAATGAGTACATGCGGCAAAATGCCACCTATAGCTTCATGACAAGAGAAGTATTTACTTGAGTGGCATCATAGATAGTGTTTAAGCTCATAAAGTGTTTGGTGGCATTTTCAACTTCATAGTTTCTCATCACAGTCCTCTCTACTGATTTCCCTGCAAAAAGTATAACAGAAGCATCAGAAGATGCATCTTCTAGAAAAATACTATAGTAAATTTGTGAAAGTGAATTGACCAATCTCCTGTGTTTCCCTCTATCAGCATTTGTGCTGGTTTGCTTACACCTGCATTGAGCAAGTACCAGTTCGGATTTAAATCTTTGGACCATAACCTAGAAAATGTAGCCTTGTTTCCACCATAACCTCCATCTTCCTTTCCGTTTCTATAGAAAATGTAGGTCGTCTAAGCAGATGATTATAAGTTAAGACTATAGAAATAAATGTCATCAAAGGAATTACCCATTGGATCTGCTTCTATAATTAAACCCATAAATTTATCAACGATGTAGTTGATCTTATTTAGTACTAATTGTTTTATTCTTTTACTTTACAATTATCTACACCCAAAATTAATCAATTTTCATATCATAGGTGGTCATAGAATCTTGTATTTGTTAATTGATTATTGACCTTTGAAGTTTAGATGTTGAGAATGCATTATATATACAACATCATAAAAGATTGGTTCATCGTATTTTATTTGTAGCCCTTTATTAATGATGCAATTAAAAAGATGTATTACCTGCAATCGTGAAAGCATAACTATATTATAAGGAAGGATCAACCAGGTTGGTTAAGACTTATATAATTCATAATGAACATATCCCTAACTTTGAATGCCTAAACCCCCTGAAACTTACAAAAGGAAACCACATAGGTAGGTGCATATCCAACTTGCACCCTTTTTTAAATAAAACTATATACTTTTATTAACTTCTAGGGTTTGAAACTTACATTTTTAATGTTAGCGACATTTGTGTGTTGGTAATACCACCATTTTATAAGATAAAATAATATGTGTCCAACATGTTAACACCATGTAATTCTTGCAGAAACTTTGATCGACACGAAAACTGTGCACAATAATAAATCATGTTCGTGAAGTGGGTTTGGGTGATTACCTAACCCGCCGACGCGACCCGAATTTGCAATTCTTTATGTAAATGCAAAGTGAAGTTAAAAGATTATGATGTAAATATAATAACGTGCAGCTGGGACGTTGGTGGGACGATCTTCTGGTTTAGAAGTAAGGTCACAGTCAAGAGCAATTCTAACATGACATAACTCAGCCCTTTCATAGTGTGACAGTAGGGTTCATGTGTGCATTGGAGATATGTCTAATTGCATAAATTGTGACGGTTAAAAGATGCCCATCACCTACTGATGCACCAAGCTATGACACCTCGTGATCATCCTTTATGGTAACTGTTACTGCTTCATATGTCACAAACACAGGAAAGAATGTAGCCACTATTTCCACTACCACCTGGATGCAAAATATGGTCAAATGTTCATGGAAATATACTGTTATTAATCATTATGGATGTGAATACAATAGCTTTCGTAAAATAGCATAAATTTCCAAATAAAAAAAATAGTAGATTGTTTAATTAATGGATGATCCTTACCTTGTTTCATGTTAGTTTTTATCTACAATTTATCTTCATGTTGGAAACCCCCTGTAGGCAATTTAGGCATTGTTATTGTTTTAAACTGTTAACAAAGGAATTATATAACATCACAATTTTATGTCTTCGCATCTTTTAAGTGGGTCCTAAATTTTGTTGATACTTAAAGTAGGAAATGACTAACGAAAACTAAAATATCCAAACAACCCATTAGTTAGAAGATTCGTGATCGTCCCTAATTATTACAGCTATCTTGTATATTGGAACAAAAATATGTGAAAGGTAACGTACGCAAATCATCATATCTTGATTGGAACACTATTCCCTTGCATCTCCCTGTCAAAATTGAGATCCCTGATTGATTTTTTTTCAAGTAAATGAAGAATGCAAGTGCCTGAAAAATATTTTTTTTATAAATGAAGAACTGAAGCACTTAGCACCTGTATATATATATATATATATATATATATATATATATATTTTTATATAATAACTTTATATATTTTTATTATATAATATATTTTACGGGCTTACTTGAGTGTACTAATAAATATGATTTAGTGACTGGATGCCACCTCAACGATGACGTGGCACACATTTTGCATTAATTTTTTGGCCTTTTTTTTTAATTTTCGGATTTTTTTGGGATTTTTTTAATTTTCAGATTTTTTTTAATTTTTGGATTTTTTTTAATTTTCGGATTTAAAAAAAAAGTATTGTTCATGGCAAGGTTTGAACTTGTGACCTAGGGTTAAGTTCCAATCAAGTTTACCAACTGAGCCAAGCCAGCATTTGTGTTTTATAATCCAAAACTATAATGATATATTCTAAAAAAAAACTTCAAAAATATATCAAGATATACTTCAAAATATATTAAGATATACTCCATAATTATTAAGATATATTCCATAATTATTAATATATACTTCATAATTATTAAGATATACAACAATGACATGGCACACATTTTGCTTTAATTTTTTGGATTTTTTTAATTTTCGAATTTATTTAATTTTCGGTTTTTTTAAAATATTGTTCATGGAAAGGTTTGAACTTGTGACCTAGGGTTAAGTTCCAATCAAGTTTACCAACTGAGCCAAGCATTTCTTTTAAGTGAGTCCTAAATTTTGTGTTACTTAAATTAAGAATGACAACGAAACTAAAATACCAAACAACCCTTAGTTAGATTTGTGATCGTCCATAATTATTGCAGCTATCTTTTATACGAAAAAAATATGTGAAAGGTAACTTACGCAAATAATCATATCTTGATTGAACATTATTCACTTGCATCACTGTCAAATTGAGGTCCCTGCTGAATTTCAAGTAAATGAAGAATGCAAGTGCCTGAAAAATAATTTTTTTAATAAATGAAGAACTGAAGCACTTAGCACATGAATTTCAATGATAGAGATACTTCCATTTGGTAATTGCAAGACCAACAAAAGAACTCTTGATCCGAGTGTTCTATACTTCAGAGTACCTCATACATTAGCGAAATCATATCCATCCCGATGGCGACATCTCAAACACTATAAGCCGAAAAAGAAAGTAGCTTAGTGACCTCTCGATTACATGATAAGTATTTGATGTAGAAGACTCATTATCCTATTTCAGCTAGTAATTTCCATCGTGCTATTAAAGATGATCCCAAAAGTATATGCTCAATATCCTATTATCTTTAGCACTCCATTTGACAGGGTGATTAGATTGATTATTACAACTTATTTACTTGCAACGTTCTAAAATATAAAGTCTATAGGATTGCTAATCTTCTATCTCAAAGCACAAAAGCAATTAAACACTTAAAATAAGCACTTGCATACATGCTTAAGCAAATTTACTTAAAAATAAGCTACTTCAAACTAATAACTCAGAATCAAACGATTAGAGTATGATCTCGTTTATGAGTTCAAATCCTAATATCAATCAAAAAAGAATATCAAGCAGACACGTTAAAAATCAAAGCTTGATGGATCGAATGCAAATATTGACTTAGACGGAAACTGAAAATCAAACATACCTTACTATGATAATTGATTGTGAATCGTTAATTGGACCTATGAATCATCACACAGAAAATTGTTATTAGAAACCACACGAAAACATATATTAGATCAACAATAAAAATTGGGGATAAACAAAAGTGAACCGTAAATCATCAAGGGTTGAATTGTTTTTAAAAAAAATATAACATTTACAAACCTGGTTCTTAGTTGATGAAGCTCTGATTCTGAAAAATAAAAACAAACACGAGATTAGTTTGCAAATTTTGATTGTGTGAGTTTGGTGGTTTTTGTTATGATCGATGTTTTTTTGGATCTGAGATCATGCTTAACTTAGTTTTCAAACCAATATGCCGTATTTTTGGTAACAGTTAATGTGTTTCAGTTTCACATTGACTTTGAATATTGCATTCAATTGCTTCCAATCACAAAAGATGTTTCCTGTTTTGAATTCAAATATTAGTGATGAGGAGTCTTTTATTAGTTTTGTTTTGCAAAATTTATCACAAATATGGGAAATGCCTTAGTGGTTGAGATGTTATCTCTTGTGCATAGCAACCCGAGTTCGAACCCTGGCAGATACATATTTTTTCGGATTAAGATAGGACGAATTAAGCTTAGGTGGCTTTCTTGGCTGCCTATGTGGATTAAAAAATGCTTAGGTGGCTTTCTTGGATGCCTATGTGGATTAAAAGGTGATGACGTGGATTAAATTGTGGGTGAGGTGACATTCTTTGGTGATTATGTGGCATTTATGTTGCATGAGGTGGCATTGTTTTAT
>BQNB010124194.1:0-19976 GCA_026074375.1 Tanacetum coccineum
GAGTGCGAACATACACATTTCAGGATCTGTGGCAAGCTGTCGTCTTGTTTGAACTGGCATGGATGGATTTCCACGAACTGGCATGGAAGACTCACCAATTTCTTGTACCCGTGTACAAAGAGGATTGATAAATTCAGCTTCTTGAAACGATGCATTCGGTGCTTGATCATTGTTGTTTTCCTCAGCGAGACCGTGTGTTGGATTGTAATATTCATCAAGTAAAGGACTGAAGAGAAATTCTAACCCTTGTTGTGACGAATCTGTCTTTTCTGCTGAAGGTACAACATTTTGTCCTAGGGGCACGGGGTCAGGATGTGTTAACTGGAGTAGACATGATGAATGAATAGTTATGAATTATGAAGTGTGAAAGATTTTGTTGGATCTTAAGTGGATATGATGTGATTGATGTTGTGGTTGTATGCAATTCACGTTCACGGGATTTTACTCGTCTATGATCAAAACCGATAATGAATTAACGGGATTTTACAAGATCACTAGATAACCGTGAATGATTTGATTCGGAATTAGCGGCCAAAAATTCCAAAAAAAACTGAAAAATGTCAATAAATCATAGAAAACGATGTTTTTGGGCTTCGAAAAATCCTTAACCAGCTAAAGGGTGGTTACAGCGTGATCCGTCTCGTTTTTCTCTTCGATTTGAGAGGTCACGGGCCTAAAACGGACTTACGGATCAAAAGTTATGGCTGTTTTACTGAAACCCTTTTCGTCACACAAGTTTTCTAAAAAAATTTCGTTCGGTCAAAATTTTTTTTGCTCGTTCGATCCGCTCGTTCGATCCGGTCGTTCGATCCTCTCGTTCGATCCACTCGTTCGATCCGGTCGTTCGATCCTCTCGTTCGATCCGCTCGTTCGATCCGGTCGTTCGATCCTCTCGTTCGAAGACGCTTGTTCGAGTCCGCTCGTTCGGTCCGTTAGTTCGAGTCTGCTAGTTCGAGTCTGCTCGTTCGATCGTTAGTTCGGTCCGCTAGTTCGAGTCTGCTCGTTCGATCGTTGAGGTTTTCGCTTGTTCGATCCAAACGTTTTTCCACTCGTTCTTCACTCGTTCGATGCCAACGTTTTGCAACACCCAAAATGAGCCACGAAATAAAAATGCTTACCGAGTGCCACAAAGAACCCAACGAAACTGCCGATCCGTATAAGCTTATCACAACAAAAAAAACCACGAAATCCACCCGAGGCGATTGATACCAATTGTAGGTTCCCGATTTATACTTCACTTCATAACACGAAACACGAATCAAGAAAAGAGAAAGAGAGAGAGTCGAAAATAGAGAGAGAGAGAAGAGAGAGTTGAGAGAGAATAAGATTTTTTTTTTTGATATTATGAAAAAATTAGATATTTTCACAAAGGAAAATATCTATATATATTTAGATATTTTTAGAAAATATCTAAATATATATATACCCCTACACATTTAATGTGACGCGCGGGATATTTAACTAGGACCCGGGCTCGGGTTTTGTTTGGGATTAAACCCGAAACATATACAATATTAGATTAACTATCGAGCCCGATTCCCGATATTATCCTGTTACAACATTAACTAATTAAAGACCGAAGCTCCATCGTAGAGTGACCGAGCTTCCTTGTTCGACTCAATAAATTGAGGCTAACAATTACAAATACAAAAGGCATATAATCAGATAAAATACAATTCTAAATGATTATAGAACCTAATACTAGCATATTGGGGGGTTTTGGTTATGGTTTTTGAAATAAGCTTCTGTTTATGAAAATTTGCAGAAAGTGCGGCGTACTTGGGTAAAGTACGGCGTACTTTCTGGGTTTTCAGGAAAACCGGCGCACAAACAAGATGTGCGGCGTACTTCCTGGAGAAAAGTGATTTTTGGTTTCCGTTTGCCAGAAAACGGTACGGAAAGTTTGAAAATTTTAGGAAACAAAATAGCACATAAAACAAGCAGCAAACTGATAACAACTTAAACAATTCCCCGTCAACGGCGCCAAAAACTTTGATGTGTGTTTTCCAAGCTTTAAATTTATAATAACTAGAAATACCGATTTTTACTAAAAATACAACACTAAGGAAGTATACCCGTTCGTGTATAGTATAGCTTTAGGTAAGTCCAGGTCGTTCCACAGGAATTGAAGTTTTCACAGTTTGTAATTAAGGTGCTAAGGCTAAGATGATTGTCACAGATCAAATTAACCAAGTCTTGCATATATTAAATATTATAACGAAAGCAATTAAAGGATGATTCAAACAAATGATTAAGGTATGTTTGTTTAGGCAATGATCACTAAGACAATGAAGTGTTTAGGATAGTGTTTATAAGTTTAGAAAATAGAGTTATCACAAGTTATAAATCCTTTCGGCCTTTAAATATAACTAGTGATTATATCGATTAATAACAACAAATCCTTTCGGCCTTTATAAGTTATTATAACCAATATATTAAGTGGAATGATAAAACATAAGTTTATAAGTATCCTTTCGGCCTTTACACTTAGAAAATCATGTTTAACCATTTCAATAAACACATATCCAAACGCTCCATATCAAAGATCACAATATGCCCAAACAAACATAAGATTACTACTCCATGATCAAAGTAACAAAACACATAACATTCATCATGGATTCAACAAAGATTATATTCAAAAGAGTAACAAGATTCATACCAATTCCAAGAGCAAAGTATGGTGATTTCACAAGAATTTCCCAAGAACACTTTATTATATTCAAAGCAAAATCCGGAAACTATGAACAATTCCGTCACAATCGCTTATAGATTCGAAATAACACTACAACTATGCTTCTTTGATGGATCAAAACCTAAGAACAATGATGAACTTCAACAAAGACTATCCAACTTCTTTAAGAACTTTGATTCTAATGGTGGTGATGATTTGTGTTATCAAGGTGGTTTGGATCAAAGGTTCTCGGGCCTTTATCATCAAAAACACCACTTCTAAGGGTTCCAAACGAAATGGGAAGTTTGTATGTGAGTTGTGTAAGATATGAGAGGCAAAAGGGCCTTATATAGGCTGTTTTCAGGGCCAAGTGTGGCGCACTTACAAATAAGTGCGGCGCACTTGAGGTGTAAATGTTGTCCCAATTAATGACATTTAATTCTTCATAAAAACGTCCAGAAGTGCGCCGTACTTTTTGGATTGTGCGCCGCACTTGGGACATTTACAGGAGATGGCATTTTCTCAAATTTGTAGATAATTGAATTCTCGTCACGTGGCCGCTTGAACCATCTAAAACGGAGTTCGTATGACCGAGTTATGGCCAAAACAGTGAACAAGTGTCGAGGAATCTTTATCTTCAGTTATTTCTTTGTTTAAGCTTCAATTCTTCGTGTATTCTTCCACGACACGTACCTAGAACATAAAATAGCAAATATACTTGATTAAGTACCAAAAGTACACGAGAAATGATAAAATAAATGCAAATAACGCCGTAAAAAACATGTATAATTTAAGCGTTATCAACGGATAAGGCTAAATTCTCATAATTAAAAATTAAAGTTATGTGTGCGGGTCATGTAACTAATAATTTCACAAAAAATATGCTAAATTTTTTTAAATTTCACATAAATTAGGCATATTAATTGTAAAAATAAGGACAAGTAAGTGTTCTAATTCTCCTCCCCCACTTGAAATATTCAATTCCCTCGTTGTATAGATATAACATGAAAAACAGGAAATTAAAGAATTAGAACATAAAACTCCTCTGATATTTACTCGGTATATGATCCTCCATGTTGCGTATATGAGCAAGAATGTGTGTTGTAAATGCGTCTGAATATCAGCATTACTACAACACACATAGAATTCTAGAAAATAAGCATTCCACCAAATTGACTCAATATTCCAGTAAGGTTCCTGTATTAATTATAAGAAAACAAATGCAATTCTATCTCCGAATAATCATCGGTTAGAAAATAAAACCTAAAAATTTAAAACTATACAGGAAGTCGATACGCCGTATGTAAGTTTCTAGATACGCCGTATTAAGACATGTATTAAAAATCCTAAGTATAGGCCAGAGGTCGAATACGTTGTATTCATTTAATGAATACGCCGTATCAACAAGTCTGACAATACTGTTTTTAAGTGCAGAAAAATAAAGACTGGATATCGTCCAGAAAGTCAATACGCCGTATCCATTGAGGTTGGATATGCTGTATCGACAATCTGGGAAGACAAACTCGATAAAAACTTGAAAATTACATCATGGGTTGTCTCCCGGCAAGCACTTTTGTTTACAGAAAAGTCTTTAAGTTAGACTTGCTTTCAGCTTCACTTCATCTCATGAATGCTCATGTGTATACGTGTGAGAAATTCTTCAATCTTAGCATCCCTTATGTATTCGGGTCCTAAATTCAAGACTCCTTTGTAGAAAATTTTAAGCTTTTGATACGGGTGCGATATTTCATTCAGCTTGTCATGTGCGCTTACCTTCAGCAATGGTCACATCTTGTCCCATTGTGCATTAGTTAGATGTTTAAACCTCGGATGTGATCGCACCATTTGATAAGTCACACCATCGTTACCATTGTAAATGGTAATCATTCCATCAAACCGCCTCACTTTTACATAGATTTCTCTACAAAATGGCTTTCCCACAATAACATCACCCATTCCTTCATCACGGTAAGCATCTATATTTTCCATAAATACAAAATCAGTCACAACAAAAAAGTTTCCAACGAAGATACATACATTAATAAAAGTTCCAACAACATTTTTCCCTTTATATTCAGTTTTATCTTTCATTATTGAATTATAAACCCTTTTAAACATAATATTGATTGATAAAATTGGGAAAAGTTCACATTCACATGTTCAAAACCTATCATGCAAGTAAACTGCAAGTTATAACCACAATCAATATGGATCTTCCTATCAAAGTCACAAAAACTAGGGTATTCATCAATCCTATTACTTATCTCATTATCATCATTCCTAGTTTCAACTATATCCTCCATGGGTTCATCAATTCACCTTCCTTCATCGTTGGACCTAAGTGATATATTCAAAATTAAATCTTCTCCCATTAGCCTAGCTTCTAAATCAAGTTCCATCCGTTCTCTTAGTCCTAATGCAAAAACTCTCTTAATTATGCTATTAGTAGGATTCTCACTTCTAAACACAATTTGTCATCCCCTACTCTTAAAGTAATTTTCCTTTTAAACACATCAATTTTAGCATGAGCAGTAGACAAGAATAGTCTTTCGAGGATCAAGGGGACTTTGATATCCTCGGGCATATCTAAAACAATGAAGTCTATCGGAAAGACAAACTTATCAATACCTACTAATACATTTTCTGCTATACCTTTCGGACGTTTTCTTGTTCTATCAACCAATTCAATTATCAACTTAGTAGGAGCTAATTCACCTAAACCTAGGTTGGTAAAGGTTGAGTAAGGCATAACACTAATGCTAGCTCCTAAGTCAGCTAAGACTTTTTCAAAACAAATATTATTAATATAACAAGGTATAGTAAAAATCCCTTGGTCTTTTTCCTTTGGATGTAGAGAATCTTCAAGAATAGCCAAATCATGCATGTTTGTTGATGTTTCGATTTGGTACCCTATTCTTGGTTTTCCATAAGTAGCTTCTTCAAGTTAGTAGCAGATTTTTCTCTACCCATCAATTCAACCAACACCATCTTTTCTTCATAACTATCATCAATCAATCGATTTAGGAAAGGAATTATCGACTAATTCGGCTTAAAAAACTGCATTCTGTTCTGTGGGCTCGATACGGTGTATCAGATAGGATTGATACGGCATATTAAGGACGTGTCAACTTTAACAATAGTCAAAATTGACTTGACATGATCTCTCTGGTTCATTTCAATTGAATTAGGTAGGCTTCCAGATCCCCTTTCTTGAAGTACCATGATCGTTTGCCCGATTTGAATGTCCAAAGCTTTAATCGAGGCTCTTTGATTCCTAATAGCAGCATCCGTTGAGGCTCTCATTTCCTTGATCAAATTAGAGTTTTCATCATGTCTCTTCGTAGATTCAGCCATAAATTTGCTCAACGATTCTTTCATTGTTTGTCTTTGCTCTTGATACGAAGGATTTCTGTTATCTCTTTAGTAGAATCTTGGAGCAACTGCTCTATATCTTCCTCCTTAGGGGAATGGTACACCAAACTGAGTGTAATATGCTTCTTTAAATGTTTTTCCTTCTTCTTTTAGTGGACAATCTTTAGTTTAGCACGGTCCACCATATGATTCACAACCAACTTGAGCAGCATAAACTTTTCATTAACTTTCTTAATTTTTCTTCCAAGGTTGTTTAGTTGAGCTTGAATAGCAACTAATCCATCAGAAGTTTCAGTACTTCTAGTCCTAGTAGACATTCCATTGTGCCATTTTTGAGAATGATCAGCCATATCTTGGATGGCTTTCTTAGCATTAGCATCCTTCATAGATGGAATGACACCCTTGGAATCAAGAATTTGTCTAGTAGGTACATCCAATCCTTTGTAAACCAAGATTACTTCTTGCATATCCGTTAAGTAATGTTGAGGACACCTTAATAACAGTTATTTGAAGAGTTCCCAAGTTTGGTGAAGAGTCTCATTAGGCTCTTGTTGAAAGTTATTGATTCCTCTATCTTTTTAGCAGTTCAGACAGGTGGACAGTTATTTGCTCAAAAAAATTTCTTAAGAGTTTCCCAAGTATCAAGTGAACCAGCTGGTTCATTCCTTAGCCAATAGCTTGCAACTCCAGTAAGAAACATAGGGAAAACTCGAAGAATTATTTGATCTCGAGTAACTTCAGGAATATGAAATAAGTCAACAATCTTAAGAACCTTCTTAATGTGTTCATTGGCATCTTCGTTATCTGATCCACTGAAAGTATTATCATGTGTTTCCTTGAGAAATTGACCCTTCAACTCAAAGTGGGCCTTTCATTAAACTTAGGCCTAGCTATACTCGATCCATAATCCTCTCGGGTCTTCATCACGTATTCCTCCATAGTTGGTTCCGTCATTGCTTCTGTAACTACTTCTTCACTCTGATTTTCGAGATCAGAAAATAAATCAAATCCCGGTGAACTCGAATAAACAAGACTCGTCTTCTTGAAAAGCCACCTTGTTAAATGTAATAATCGTTCCGGTTCTTCAAAAAGTGTAAGGAGCTTTTTGGTCGAACTCCTGGTCATGCACTACCTGAAACATATGACAAACAATCAGTAGGATAGGCTCTGAAGAGAGAAAATACAAATAACTGTTAGCCTCACTTTTTAGTGAAGGTGGTGTCTTACACGTGAATTGGACTAGCTATAGACCAACTGCTAAATGCAGGGACTATTATTGTATAAGTAGGATAGTTAGCTTATGTATAGGCTATAAATACCCCTCATGACTCTCCATGAGGGGTGTGGATGTTCATTACTATTTTCCTTTTCTAATCTAATAAACACATAATATTCATCTTAACCTCTCTCTACTTTCTCTCACTAGAACACCATGGTTTATATCTTGTTCTTTGATCATCTTCATGCCCCCGAAAAGGTGGTTTTATATCGTGTAACAAGTGGTATCACGAGCTAAATAGGGTGTTTTGTATTGTGCGTGTTTGTTGCCTCGTGTCTAAGCTTATTATTGCTTATTTTCTTATTATTTTCGTGAGCTTTTTTGTACTTAAAAAGCCACGTACGTTTTTTTTCTTTTTTTTAACCAAGTTTCAATCTTTCTAGTGTCAAATATATCTTTATTGCATATGTAAAGAAAGTTTTTGAGCTTTTTGGTTGTATCAACCAATTTTCAAGCTTATTTCAAGCTTATTTCACACTTTTGGGTAAATGGTATATTTGGTCCTTGTTCAAGCTTATTTAGCAGCTTAATCTGGTTATTGTTGTGGCTTATTATGGTGTCAAATCTACTGATTCAAAAGTACTATTTCTGGGCTTATTTTTAAGTTTTTGGCTATTCTTGATAGCGGTTTAGCAAAGAAATGTACATTGTTTTTGTTTGTTAATCGAAAGTTAGCAAAAGAATAAAATATAGTACTGCCAGCGGGTTCTAGGTGGTCCTCACTTTAAAAGTGACAGTCCAACGGTTTGGTAAATGTCCACAGCGGTTTGCTAATATTTGACCACGTCGGTTTGATCAAACCTCTGTTGTAGTGATTTGGTGAACAGGTGGTAGCGGTTTATTATTTTTCTATGACTTATCTAAACGAAACTCTGCCCGTTTGAAAAGTCAACGGCGGTTTGGTAAACTGATGGCAACGGTTTGGTGTGTTTTGAAAGTGACAGCGGTTTATCAATACATCGCAGCGGTTTGTATACACCAACAGCCCAAACTGAGTCAACTCGGCATTTACCGAGTTGACTAGGGTCAACTCAACTGAGTTGGTCATTGAACAGTCAACAAAATAAAAGGAAATAAAAAGAACGAACTCAATTGACTCAAACAATATACACCAACTGTTGGGATTAAAAGCCTTCTTAATGCTGTTAGTATTACTACTGCTCATATCAGAGTTGATGCTGCTCAGTTATGTTAGTACTGCTCAAGAACTTCAGAGAAAAATACTAAGTATTTACTACTGCTAGTACACAGTTAGTACTGCTAGTGTAAAGTTACTACTGTTAGTACAAAGTTAATGCTGCTGAAGGAGTTAATGCTGCTAGTGAAGAAGTTAGTACTGCTGAGTTAGTTAGTACTGCTTATGTGATTTATATGAGTTATTTGTGTAAAAGATATATATAACTTATTTGTTTAAAAGATTTGATATTCTTAGGAAAGTATTGTAAGCCGTTTAGGACTCCTTGGTGTATAAAAGGAGGTCCTAGGGCATAGAGATTAATGTACCACACCAAGATATACCAATACGAGTCAGCTTGATACGAGTCATTCATAGAATTATCATAGCTTCAAGGTCTTTGTAACCCTAATTCTTTGAGAGTATTCGTATTATTAATAATATTGGATCTTTTGTTTGTTGAATTACATGTTCATATAATTACTGTTTCATTGATAGTTCTTCTTAATATTAAAGATTAGATTTCGCATAATCTTTAATACATTCAAACAAAGTTTGTACTATAGTTGTGTTAGATTTATCTAATATAACTAAACCTTAGACAAGATTAAGGAATTCAATCTATTAAAGTGGGACCAACAAGTGGTATCAGAACTTGTTTCTTTGAGAAACTTGCTATAAGACATGGATTAAGATTCTGCACACATGGTGGCTGCATCCAAAGTTCCCATGCTCAAACCGGGTAAGTTTGAGTTATGGAGGATAAGGATTGAACAATACATCCAGATGATAGACTATGCACTGTGGGAAGTCATAGAGAATGGTGCAACCTTGCCAAAAATAGTAGTTGTGGAAGGTGTTGAAAAAGTGATGCCTATTACATCTGCTAAAGATAAGGCTCAGAGAAGATTAGAAGTGAAGGCTAGAAGTACTTTAATAACGGGCATTCCCAATGAACATCAGTTAAAGTTTAACTCTATAAAGGATGCTAAGAAGTTACTGGAAGCTGTTGAAAAGAGTTTTGGTGGGAATGCAGGTACTAAGAAGACTCAAAGATATCTCTTAAAGCAGCAATATGAAAACTTCACTGCTCCAAGCTTAGATATGCTTGACAAATCTTTGATAGGCTTCAAAAGCTTGTGAGTCAGTTGGAGCTTTTGGATGAAAAGCTTTCACAAGAAGATGTTAATCAAAAGTTATTAAGAAGCTTGTCACCTGAGTGGAACACACATGCTGTTGTGTGGAGGAATAAAGCTGAGCTAGAAACAATGAGCATGGATGATCTCTATATCAACCTCAAGGTGTACGAACCAGAAGTCAAAGGGATGTCTAGCTCAAGTTCAAGCACACAGAACATGGCTTTTGTGTCCTCTTTAAATAACAATACTAGCAGCTCTAATGAAGCAGTTAATGCTGCTCATGGAGTTACTACTACTAGCACTCAAGTTAACACTGCTTACTCTACAAATATTGATAACTTGAGTGATGCTGTTATTTGTCCATTCTTTGCTAGTCAATGAAATAGTCCTCAACTTGCACATGAGGACTTGCAACAAATCCATCCCGATGACATAGAAGAGATGGATTTAAGATGGCAAATGGCTATGTTGACTATGAGGGCTAGAAGGTTTTTAAAGAATGCATGAAGGAAGCTTACTGTTAATGGCAATGAGACTATTGGTTTTGATAAGTCCAAAGTGTAGTGCTACAACTGCCACATGAAGGGACATCTTGCTAGGGAGTGCAGAGCTCTAAGCAATCAAGACAACAAGAACAAGGAAAGCTTAAAAATGAGTGTACCTGTGGAAACATCTACTTCCACAGCTTTGGTTTCATGTGATGGCCTTGGTGGATATGACTGGAGTGATCAGGCAGAGGAAGGGCCTAATTATGCACTCATGGCTTACTCAGTTTCAAGTTCTGACTCAGAGGTATCCAATGATTCAAATTGTTCAAAATCTTGTATAGAAATTGTTAAATTACTTAAATCTCAAAATAATCAACTATTAAGAGATTTAGAGAAATCTAGTTTAATGGTTTTAGGTTATAAAACAGGTTTAGGATCAGTGGAAGAAAAACTTAAATTTTATAAAAAGAATAAGTTTGTTTATGTACAAAAAAATTAATGTCTTAAAATGGGATATTCAAGTAGGTGAAATAACTATTAGAGAGCTTAGGAAGAAGCTTGAAAAAATTTATAAAGAAAAAGATAACATTCAATTTAATGTAGACAAATTTGAAAATGCATCTAAAAGTTTAAACAAGCTTATAGAGTGTTAGATTGTTATAATTGCAAGAAAGATTTAGGCTATGAAAACTATAATGCAGTTCCACCTCCCTACATAGGAAATTTCATGCCTCCAACACCTGACTTATCTTTTACTGGTTTAGATGAGTTTGTTAATGATCTTGTAGTTGAGAACTGTAAAGCTATGTCTAGTGAAGAAGAGCCTAAAGCAATTAGGAAGTCTGATGATGCCCTAATTATTGAAGAACGGGTGTTAGATAGCGAGGAAGAAAATGTGTCTCAAACTAAAACTGAGAAGAAAACAGTTAAGCCCAGTATTGTTAAGAAAGAGTTTGTCAAATCTAAACAACAAGAAAAATCTGCTAGGAAAACTGTTAAACTAGTTGAGAAACATAGGCAAAACACTCATAGTCCAAGAGGCAATCAAATAAATTGGAACAATATGATGTCTGGAAAACTAGGAAGCAATTTTGAGATGTTTAATAAGGCCTGTTATGTGTGTGGAAACTTTGATCATCTGCAAGTTGATTGCAATTACCATCAAAAACTGTTTCAAAATCAAAGAATGGTAAAACTTGTTTAGAACAATGCTCAAAGGGTGAATTATCAAATCTTTGCTAAAAAGACTCACTCCTATGCTAAAAACAACATGGTTCTAAGAGCAGTACTAATAAAGTCTGGTTTAGTATCAATTAATACTGCTAGACAAAATATTTCTAAAACAGCAGTATCAGTTAATACTGCTAGACAAGTTAATACTGCTCACTTAAAAACAATAGTGAATGCTGCTAGACCAATGCCATATCTTTCTAAAATAGCACATTCAACTGTTAAGAGGCCTATTCATAAGAACACAACATTCAAAAATAGTAATATTGATCAAAGGGTTAATACTGTTAGTGGTAAAAAAATTAATACTGCTAGGCCAAAAGCAGTAGTTAATGCTGTTAAGGGAAATAATGTTAATGCTGTTAAGGCCTCAACTTGTTGGGTTTAGAAACCAAAGACTAAAGTTTTAGACCATGTTTCTAAACACAACAGTGCATCAATCACCCTAAAGAAGTTTGATTATATTGATGCACAAGGCAGATCCAAGTTAGTGATGGCTTGGGTCCCTAAAAGAAACTGATTTTCTTATCTAATGTGCAGGGCAATCCACAAATGGATTTACAGAATCAAAGAGTGATTGATAGTGGATGCTCAAGGCACATGACAGGGAACATGTCCTATCTTACAGACTATAAAGAGATAAATGGAGGATATGTTGCTTTTGGAGGGAACCCCAAAGGAGGGAAAATCACAGGAAAATGTACCATTAAAACTGGTAATCTAGATTTTGAAAATGTGTATTTTATGAGAGAGTTAAATTTTAATCTCTTTAGTGTCTCACAAATGTGTGATAAAAAGAATAGTGTTCTTTTTAATGACACTGAATGTATTGTTTTATCTCCAAACTTTAAGTTAATTGATGAAAGTTAAGTTTTACTTAGAGTTCCTAGAAAGAATAATATGTATTGTGTTGATTTAAAAAACATAGTTCCTAAAGGAGGTTTAACTTGCCATTTTGCAAAAGCCAAATCTGACGAATCTAAACTTTGGCATAGAAGGCTAGGTCACTTAAATTTTGAAACCATGAATAAATTAGTTAAGAGAAATCTTGTAAGAGGTTTACCTTCCAAACTTTTTGAAAATGATCAAACCTGTGTTGCTTGTCAAAAAGGAAACCAACACAAAGCCTTTTGTAAGTCTAAAACAGAGAACTCAATTAGTCTTCCTTTACATTTATTACATATGGACTTGTTTGGTCCAACATTTGTAAAAAGCCTTATGAAGAAAATGTATTGCCTAGTTGTCACAGATGATTTCAGTAGGTTTACATGGGCTTTCTTTCTAGCTACCAAGGATGAGACTAGTGGCATTCTTAAGTCCTTTATAACTGGTATATAAAATCTAGTAGATCACAAGGTTAAGGTGATTAGGTGTGATAATAGAACTGAATTCAAAAACAAAGAAATGAATCAGTTTTGTGAGATGAAGGGTATTTTAAGACAATTTAGTGTAGCTAGAACTCCTCAACAAAATGGAGTTGCTAAGAGGAGGAATAGGACACTAATTGAGGCTGCTAGGACTATGCTAGCTGATTCTAAGTTACCAACTACTTTTTGGGCAGAAGCAGTTAATACTGCTTGCTATGTGCAAAATAGAGTATTAGTAGTTAAGCCTCATAACAAGACCCCATATGAACTTTTTCATGGTAGAACACCAACTTTAAGTTTTATAAGACTATTTGGGTGTCCTATTACTATTCTTAATACCATAGATCACATAGGCAAATTTGATGGTAAGGTTGATGAAGGTTTCTTTATTGGATACTCTTTAAATAGTAAAGCCTTTAGAGTATTCAATAGTAGAACAAGGATAGTGGAAGAAAACTTGCATATTAGGTTTAGTGAGAGTACACCTAATGTTGTAGGTTATGGACCAAATTGGGTATTTGATATTAATGCACTAACAAGAACAATGAATTATGAGCCAATTGTTGCAGGTACAAACACCATTATTCCAAACAATGATGGTACAAGATCAAGCAAAAATGGGTGAAGGTTCAGCAAAACCTGCTGATCCCCATCACACACCCACTTTTATTCAACCATCAACATCTCAACCTCAAAGGAAACAAAAACCTAGGAAGCCTAAGAGAAAGGACACTGGAGATACCCTAATTCTAGTAGGTCCTACAGACAAAATGTTGCAGATGAGGATGTCCATAAGGAGTTGGGTGACAGTTTGGTGAGGGCTTCAACTACTACTTCTAGCTTAGAAGCAGAGCAGGACAGTGGCAACATAACTAAGACCCGATCCAAGGCAACACCTAATGAATCTAGTTCCTAAGGAACTAATTCAGGTGGTGGTCCCAGGTGCTAAGAAACCATGGGGGATACTACTACTGGAACTAGGTTTGAGAGTGTATTTAAACATTCCAATGATTCACTGCTTGCAAGAGGTAACACACTTCGAAGTGATGAGGATAGACTTAAACTTGATGAATTGATGGCACTATGTACCACTTTACAAAACAGGATTCTTGATTTGGAAAAGACAAAGACCACTCAACAGAATGAGATTGCTAGTTTGAAAAGGAGGGTCAAGAAGCTTGAAAAGAAAAGTAGGTCAAGAACTCATAAGCTGAAGAGATTATACAAAGTTGGTTTAACTGCTAGGGTAGAATCCTCTGGTGATGAAGAAGATTTGGGTGAGGATGCATCCAAACAGGGGAGGAGGATTAATGCTATTGATGCAGATGAAGACATTACCCTGGTTAATGTTCAAGATGATGCTGATAATGAGATATTTGATGTGGATGCTTTAACTGGTGATGAGGTGTTTGCAGAACAAGAAGTTGCTGCTAAAGATGTGAATTTAACTGTTGATGAAGTTACTTTGGCTCAAGCACTTGCAGCTTTGAAAAGTGTAAAACCCAAGGTAAAAGGGGATGTTATAAAAGAGCCAAATGTACCAGTTAATGCTGCTAGTGCTCCAACAAAGGTTAGTGCTGCTACAACAACAACTGCTACAATTCCAACTCCAAGGAAAGGAATTGTTATTACTGAGCTGGGTACACCTACAACAACAATTTCTTCACAACAATCACAGGACAAGGGTAAAGGAATAATGATAGAAGAACCTGTGAAGCCTATGAAGAAGAAAGTTCAAATCATGCTTGATGAAGAAGTTGCTTCAAAGTTACAAGCTGAATTTGATGAAGAAGAAAGACTTGCAAGAGAAAAAGCTGAAAAGGAAAAAGAAGCCAATATTGCCTTGACTGAAGAATGGGATGATATTCAGGCTAAGATTGAGGCTGATCATGAATTGGCTCAAAGACTGCAAGCAGAGGAGCAAGAAGAGTTGTCTGATGCAAAAAGGCTACATTATTTCAACAACTCTTAGAGAAAAGAAGAAAGCATTTTGCAGCAAAGAGAGCAGAAGAGCAAAGAAACAAACCACCAACCCAAGCTCAACAAAGAAAAATCATGTGTTCTTACCTGGAGAATGTGGAAAGAAAGACGCTCAAAGACTTGAAGAACAAATCTTTTGATTCTATTCAGAAGATGTTTGATAGAGCTTTCAAGAGGGTGAATACATTTGTTGACTTCAGAACAAACTTGGTGGAAGGTGTAACATTCCGTATTTTTCAGGTCATTTTTGACGTCATCTATTTTACGAGTTATTTTTTTTATTGTTTTTTCTTCGTACGCGTTCGCTTTTAATATTAAGTATCAGGTTACATCGCGTAAACTAAAAATCAACGATTAAGGTAAACGGACACCAAACGAATTAAAGTATTCATCAAGCAAGCCATATACTACTTTTAGGAAAGTAGTAATCAACTTTTTATATTTTATTTTTGTCGGTTACGTAAAACGTTTACGTTTGGCAATAAAACGGTTTAGGCGAAACCGAAATCACCAAATCACTAAATATGCCCAAAATAATCCCTAGCTATTTTTTTAGATATTTGTTAGATATTTTTTTAGAAATTTGTTTAGATATTTATCAAAATTTTCTTTTTAGCTAATTTCCTTTAACTTATCCCTAGTTACTTAACTAGAGTTCTTAAACCTTAGTTAAGCCCTATATAAAGCCTTAAACTAGAAAAAATTTATAACCTATATTTCTTAACAAATTTTTCACACATTTACTCTCATTCTCACTCATTCAGATATCACGGCGACTCAAAACATTCCCATAACACATCCATACTTTGAGTTTCTAGATCAAAATCCAAGTGTTCTTACATCTATTCTAAGGTGTTCTAAGAAGACGGAGGGTTTTGATTCTCGTTTCGAAAATTTAAGAAAGGTTTGTGCAAGATTTCGGGTTGCGTATAAAGGAACCTTAAGGGTTTTTCTCGATGTTATAATCTGCCGGGGTTTCGATATCCAAAACAAGGGGATTTAGATCATTGTTCTTCATCATTCATCCTTCCTAGGTTATCTTAAATACCTTTTACTTTTATTTCATGATTTTATGTGTTTAAGGTCTTTATAGCATAAATCACCTTTTGGTACGTTAAATATGTAAAAAGAGTTTTTACTTATGGTTATGAAATTATACACTTTTTCTTATGTTATATTGTTATATATATATCATGGAATAATGGATTTATAAGTATGTTAACATGTTGTTTAAGTATAAACATGATTATGTATAAATTATGGTTTATAAAGTGTTTAAAGAAGTTATACTCTTGGATAATAAAGGGCTATTAAATTTGACACTTATACAGTAGGTGTTGACTTTTTATAAAAATAATACGCCTCATGACGATTCCAAAATGATAAGAAACTGTGAAAAACCGATTTATAACGAAAAAGATACGATAAAAATACGATTTTACGTTTAATACCGGGGTTTATAAACTTTTTTATAATATTACTATTTCATTACAGAAAGTTATATTTTTAAAACATTCAAATATATGATTATAACTTTTAAATACGAGCTCGTACTCGAAAAGAAAATTCGGCTTTAACCTTTCTTTAAAACACGGACTATAACGAATAATACGACATTTACGAGTTTTCCGCGAATTAAACGTAAAAACGGGTTTATAGCTGTTGTGAACAGTAAAATTACTATTTACAACAGAAAGTTGAAAATTTTAATATCTAATATTTGATCACTCGTCTTTGTAAGAAAGCGTGGGCATAAGAAACGTCAAATTAGGGCTTAAAACACAAAAGTTATGTTATATTTTCTAAAACGATAATTATAAATGTTTTTACTTAATCAACCCAATTTTTCCAAAACAATTAGATGGTGATTGAGCTATATAGACCTATATGTGGTATTAGTTATCAAGTGCTATTTACTAGGGAGTTTCTTAATGGGGCCTCTTCGGATATGTCATATTGACGAACTGTGGAATTTACGATTTAAAGGATTATCCTAGCTCCTCGTACGTCATGTCATGACTCTTATTATGATAGCCGAACGGATAGTATGATGATAACTATTTAGGATTGTATTTATGTGTTAACATATCAATATCTATTTCTATCGATCAATTATATAAATATCGACTATCCTGATTAATTTATGATTATTTATATCATTCTCCATTATTTACCATGTGCTATGACTCTGCATACTTTTACAAATTCTCAACGAATTGTGTACTTGTGTTGCCAGAATCATGCCACCCAGGAGATTTAAGAAGAAATTTGTTAGGAAGATAGTGGAAAAGCGTGTGGCCAAAGCCATTAAAAAATATGAAAAGACTCGAGTTGACTCAAACAATACTAGTGGATCCGGATCAACAAATACTAGAGGAACTGTTGTACCAGAGATGCATGGATGTTCGTATAAGACATTTATGAATGACAAGCCTCACTCTTTCAAGGGGACTGAAGGTGTAGTTGGACTGAAACGTTGGTTCGAAAAGAAGGAGCAAGTGTTTGAAATTTGCAAATGTGCTGAAGATGACAAAGTGAAGTTTGCTATGTGCACGTTTGAGGGTCGTGCTCTAACCTGGTGGAACGGAAATGTTTAGACTTTGGGACTTGCTAATGCTAATCAGATCCCCTAGAGCAACGTGAAAGCTATGATGACCACTGAATAATGCCCAGTAACTGAAATCCAAAGGATAGAACAAGAACTTTGGACTCTTACTCTGAAAGGAGTTGAATGAGTTCATGGATAATGATCAGGATGTTGGAGATGAGGAGATTGAGGAGTGGTTGATGGCCCCAGTGACGACCCCGAGAGCTACTGTGACTATTCCTAGCACCTACGAGGTTGTACCTTAGTCTTACTTAATCACGTGTTCAAAATTGACCTACTCCTGACCCGACTAGGAAGTTTCGATGTAATTATTAGCATGGATTGGTTGTCATACCACCGAGATGTCATAGATTGTTATGAAAGGATTGTCCGTATTCCTCTTTTGAACGGCGAGATTCTTGAAGTACAAGGCGAGAGTCCAGAAAAGGATCCTGGATCACTTGCGTGTATCAAGGCTGATGAAAAGAAGCTTGATGACATTCGTGTTGTTCGAGACTTCCCTGAGGTATTTGGAAAGAATTATGCTGGAAATTTTACCAAAATGCACCGGTGTCAACTACATCATCCAAGGACCGTGTCCTCAAAAGTGCCAGAGATGTCAAAGAATAGGTCACATGGAGAAGGATTGTAGAGTTAGGCTTCAGGGTGCAGGTAATGACTTCCTGCAAAATGTGACATGTTTCGGGTGTGGAGAGAAAGGACATTTCAAGGATAAATGTCCGAAAGCAGGGAACCAGCAGAATGATGGAGCTCGTGGGAGAGCTTATGTGGTGGTTGAAAACCCGCAGCAGAATCCGAATGTGGTCACGGGTACGTTTCTTCTTAATGATCACTACGCTTGTATTCTCTTTGATTCGGGTGCTGAGAAGAGTTTTGTATCTTCTGCGTTTACACATTTTATTAATATTACCCCTGCCACTCTAAACACTAGCTACGAAGTAGAGTTAGCAGACGGAAAAGTCGTTAGCACCAATACCATTTTACGTAGTTGCACCTTAGTCCTGTTAGATCACGTGTTCAAAATAGACTTGTTGCCAACCCGACTAGGAAGTTTTGATGTTATCATTGGAATGGATTGGTTGGCATACCACCGAGCTCTCATCGATTGTTATGAGAAGATTGTCCGTATTCCTCTTCCGAATGGCAAGATTCTTGAAGTTCAAGGCGAGAGGCCGGAAAAGGATCTTCGTTCACTTGCATGTATCAAGGCTGATGAGAAAAAGCTTGATGACATACGTGTTGTCCGAGACTTCCCTGAGGTATTTCCAGACGATCTGTTAGGTTTACCTCTTGAGCGAGAGATAGAATTTCGCATTGATCTGATTCCAGGCGCATCGCCAGTTGTTAGAATCCCATACCGGTTTAGCCCCTTCAAAATGTTAGAATTGTCAAACCAGCTTAAAAGAACTTCAAATAAGGTTCATTCGACCAAGTCACTCACGCATGGGGAGCACCTGGCTCTTTGTCAAGAAGAAAGACGGTCGATGAGAAGTGTATTGACTAACAGGAACTAAACTAGTTAGACTATAATAGAACCGTTACCCACCCCCAGAATTTGATGACTTTTTTGACCAATGCAGTGCAGTTGTTCTAAAGATAGATTCTTCGCTCAGGATATCATCAGTTGAGAGTCCCAAGAGGAAGATATACCGAAGACCGCGTTTAGAACCCGATATGGGCACTTTGAGTTCATATCATCCTTTGGACTGACAAACTCGCCCAGCATATTATGGACATACTGAACGCACGTCAGGCAAGCCGTATTTGGACAAATTCGTAATTATGTTCATTGACGACATTCTTATCTACTCAAAGTCCAGAAGAAGAGCATGAGCCACCTGAGACGATTTTGGGACTTCTCAAGAAGGAGAAGTTGTACGCCAAATTTTCAAAGTGCGAATTTTGGTTACAAGAAGTCCAGTTCCTAGGACATGTGGTCAACCGTGACGGTATCCACGTGGATCCTAGCAAGGTTGAGTCGGTCAAGAACTGGAAGACCCCTGAATCGTCAACTGAAATCCGTTCATTTCTAGGATTGGCGGGTTACTACCGAAGGTTTATTGAGAATTTCTCCAAGATCGCAAAGCCCCTCACCCTGTTGACTCAAAAGAATAAACTTATGAATGTGTATTGACTATAGGGAACTAAACAAGTTGACTATAAAGAACTGTTACCCTCTCCCCAGAATTGATGACTTGTTTGACTAATTACAAGGTGCGTGTTGCTTCTCTAAGATAGATCTTTGTTCGGGATATCATCAGTTGAGAGTCCAAGAGGAAGATATACATATGTGTCAAGACAGTTGAAGAAGCATGAGAAAAATTATACCACCCATGACCTGGAATTAGGTGTGGTGGTGTTCGCTCTTAAAATCTGGAGACATTATCTTTATGGGACGAAAAGTGTTATCTACACTGACCACAAGAGTCTCCAGTACATATTTGACCAAAAAGATTTAAATATGCGCCAAAAGCGGTGGATTGAGCTACTCAGTGTGAGATCAAATACCACCTGGGCAAGGCGAACGTGGTGGCAGATGCCTTGAGCAGAAAAGAAAGACTCAAGCCAAGACGAGTACATGTTATGAGTATTACTATTCATTCTGGACTTAAGACTAAGATTTTGGAAGCGCAGAGCGAAGCTTCCAAGGATCTTAAAGCCCCAA
>BQNB010124195.1:0-17905 GCA_026074375.1 Tanacetum coccineum
GCTGTCGGAGATCGGGTAAATCATTTTGGTTTCAAGAAGTTTTAGGACCTCTTTTTTGATAATCTCGTAAATTTTTAGGTTAACCCCTCTTTGAATTTGAACCGTGGGTTTGTAATCATCTTCCATCAAGATTTTATGTGTACAAAAACGAGGGTCGATACCCTTGATATCGGTGATTTTCCATACAATGCCCCGTTTATGAGATTTGAGCACTTTTAAGAGAGCATCTTTTTCATCATCTTTTAAACCTTTTGCAATAATCACTGGTAACTTGTCGTTTTCTTCTAAGTAAGCATATTCCAAATGAGATGGTAAATCTTTTAACTCTAATTCCGGAGGTTCTTCCATTGAGGATTTCGCCTTGATTATTTCTCCTTGCTTTAGGTCCATCGGAGGGAGTTGAAACGGGTCATTATTTAATAATTTTTCAATTAAGCAAATATCTCCCTCCGGATCGCAATCGGCATGATCAATTTCTGGTGAAATCGAATCATCCTTGAGATAAGCTTCGATCTCTTCTAAAATGAATTCGGAAGTAAGAGGCTCAGACGTCGGGGTGGGATTGCCACCCGAAGATTTATTAGAAAACCCTAGCAATTCCGGAGCATACTCCTCACAAACCTCATCAATGATGTCAATTCGGTTTACCGACTTATCATTTGTAGAGGAGTATCTCGTAGTTTGATCTAGATTAAAAGTGACGGCTTCGTTATCAACCCGAAGGGTTATTTCTTCTCCATAAACATCAATTAAAGCACGACCGGTCCTCAAAAAGGATCTCCCAAGTATGAGAGGTACTCGAGGATCGGCTTCAAAATCTACAACAACAAAGTCGGTAGGAAAATGGAAATTCCTAACTTTGACAAAAATATCTTCGGCGACTCCTTTAGGATGAGTAATCGATCGATCTGCTAGCTCTAAAGTCATCCGAGTTGGTGTAAGTTCGGGTAAGGATAGCTTTTTCCAAATAGAAAGAGGCATAAGATTTATGCTCGTGCCAAGATCGGCCAAGGCGTGACATACATCCATTCCTGGGAAATTACATGGAATAAGAAACTTGCCAGGATCTCCAAGCTTTTCGGGAAGCTTTTTGAGGAGCATCGCCGAGCAATTCTCGTTCAACGGTATCTTAGCTAACTCAAGAAACTTTTCCTTATTCATGAGCAAACTCTTAATCGTAGGGGCAAATATTGGCATCAAAAGTAAAGCATCCGCGAAAATAATGTCGAAGCGCAAATCTTGAAAGATTTAGAAGATCTTCTCCATTTGGTTCAAAGCTTTGTCACGGGACTTTTGATCACCACGTCGTGAAGGATATGGAATATTTGGCTTAGGTAAATTCTTCAGAACTTTGGATTCTGGAATGGGAGTGGTTTTAGGTAAACTCTTTGGAACATCGGGTTCCAGAATTAAAATGGGGATAACCGGAGGTGGGATTTGAGCGGTACTTACTAGGAAATTAAATTGCTCCTTATATATTGTCTCCTTGGTTTCTCGTTCCACTACCTTTTTAGGAGAAGGATTAGTAGGAATCGAGGGTCCCTCGTAAGCAACACCACTTCGAGTAGTGATTAATCGAAAAGAGTACCCGAAGTTGAGGGCTTGGATTTATTTGAAAAATCCACTTAACATATTTTGCATTAGTTTGAACGACATTTTGTTGCTTCATAAACGCTTAGAGTTCTGAGTTCTTTAAATCGTGTTTTGAATTTCATTTTTAAAGTCTCCTTTCAACGAATTGATTTGATTTTGCATGTTTCTCATCATTTGATCATTAGTTCTCTTATAACTTGAAAACTCATTTGAAAACTCTTGTTGAACTTGATTATTAGGAACTTGAAAATGTTGGTTCTGAAATCCTTGATTTTGAAAATTTGGAGCATGATTATTTTGAACTTGAAAACCTTGATTTCCATGAAAATTATTTCCCCGATTAAAATTATTCCCTTGACATTGTGTTAGCCTTAATTATATTAAGTTAAACAAAAATGTTATCGGTCTAAGAAAGTCAAACTAGGTCTTGTATTGTAATAGGCTAGTCGGGTTCAACGGGCTTGGATTATAATCTAATATTGTCCGTGTTTCGGGCTCAAAGCCCAAGTTATGGGATAAATCTTGGGATAACATTTGGTATCACTCGCCACGGGTGGGTTTAGTGGTTTCGTTGTGGTCTTAGTGAGCTTATTGGTTCGGCTTATTTATAAGCTAATAATCATTCGGCTTATTTTATTCTTTTATTTTTACTTTTATTTTTTTTGTGATTGTTGATTTAAAGCTTATATGGTTCTCACAATTTCATCTTGGGCTTACTGTTAATAACAAAAAAAAATAAAAAATTGGGCTTATCCATAGCGATTTCAAACTATGGTTACATATGGGTGCATTTTAGTTTGACAAACAAACCTGTGTCACCAAGTTTTTTTACTTCTTTTCACGTTATTTTTTTACTATCGTAGCCTTATTTTGTGGTCTAAACAAATTGAGCTATTGTGGTGTAAAGAGCTTATTTTTGAGAGCTTATTCTCTGGGTTTATTGGTGTCTTTCTTGGTCTCGTCTTGAAGAGAAGAACAAGGTGCGAACAAAGTGTTTGATATTTTGGACAACCGATCTAGTTCAAAGCTTCAACACCCGATCTAGTCACCTTACTACTTGAAGCCGATCTAGTCACAAGCCTATGTGAACCGAACTAAACCACCGATCTAGTTGTTTTATTTTGGAACCGAACGAGACCATCGAACTAAACAACCGATCTAGTCTTTTTCTTTAAGACCCGAACGAGTAAAAAGTTCTTATGCAACCGAACTAGTCAAAAACCCATTTAGGAACCGAACTAATTCAAACCAGAAAAATTCTACACGTTTAAAGTTTTTTTTCGGTTTTACGGTTTCGTGTGACGTTCAACGACGGGACTTGAGACCTATACCATTGCGATCGTAATCAGTTTTCGATCGACGTGGTATATTTACTTTTAACCGATGATAATCGTATCATTCCGTGAGACCTAAAACATAATCGTTCCATTTTCTATTCAATTTTAAACGAAGATGATGATACAAAAAGAGGGAACACGTTTTTCTTATTTATTATAATTCGAATTTTACACTTTTGGCCCCTCGACTTCTAAACAGTTTTTAATTTTAACCTCTAGGTTTTAAAAAGTTTACTATTAGTCCATCACTTTAAAACAACTTTAATTTTTCTCACCTATTCATTTCAAAATCAAGTTTTCTAATTTTAAAACCTTAACTTTTAAAATCATTTTCAATCTTATACCTTTAATTTTCAAAACATTTTAATTAGTTTTGTATTTTCAATTCTTTTAGTTAACCGTTTAGTTTTTATTTGCAAACCGTTGATCGTTTTAAGCTCATATTTTCGCCAACAAAGGCTCACGTACTTCAATTTCAACAACGATTTCAACAACAAATAATCATTGTTTCACGGTTTTTTATTGATTTTTCAATAAAATCCCACGAAAGATTCTATTCTTTTCTCGGTTTTAATCAAAGACTTGTAAAATCCCGTGAACATTAATTGATTTCAATCTACAACAACAATCACTTTACCTACTTAAGATCCCATATCCATTCACAACATCAAAATGTCAAATTCAAATACCAATTTCCGAACTCAATCATCAAGTGTTCTTCAGAATCACACCGTTTGTTCGTGTTTAACTTCTAAAGTTCAAGAGAAAACACAACTTTCAAGAATTAAATGCATGAATAGTCTTCAAAGCAATTCAGTCACAACTCAAGTTTCTCATAGAAACTTTACAAGATTTTGGTAACATGCCTATCTTCAAGAGAACATTCTCTCAAGACTTGGATTTACTAGAAAATCATCTTACCAAAGAAATAATTTCTCAGACTGATTGCAAGACACTCACTTTGAGACAAACACTCAGAACAAAGTTTGAAAATGCTTCAGTTCAGAAATCAAGCGCGTTATGCAGGAATTATACAAAGATATGATGGCACAAATCATTTACGATGCAATGATCTTTAAACATGGAATTCCCGTCGGGAAATACATGCTTTGAGTTAATTCTTCATCAACAACAAACTCTTAACAATTGTAGAATACAAAAAAGTTGATGCAAATACAAGAAGATCAATCAAATTCAATGTCCAACAGTGAATGTTGATTCATTGAATAGTTAATTTAAGTTTGTCATACAAAACACTTGTTCTGAGAAAGAAGACAGTAATTCAGAGACTGCATCCAGATATTAGTAAAAGAATGCAGCTTGAATTCTGAAACAAAAGATGTGCATGCAATCAAATACAAGATGTCAAAAGCAAAAGAAAGATGCATGCATATTTTTGATCTCTTCATTCACACCTTCAAGTTCTTTCTAAACAAGACTTAAAAGGCACTCGCATCGAACATGGATTCAAACGGGCATTCATGTCACTCTTTGGTCAGATGTTTGAAACTTTCACAAGAACATGCTCCCAACGTAGATTCAACATACAAAAGCAACACTTGACAAAAGATAATTCAAGAAGATGGATCCATGGCAACCTTTTGGGTGGTAAACAACCAGTTCCAAAAGTTCACGATTTCAAAGTTTTACATTGGATTAAGACAGTCAAATGTCAAGACCACGTACCTTTGTGAATACACTAGAATCGAGGTTCAACACTTCAGAGATACACTACTCCAACACCTGGGTAATGTTAAAAAGTCAGTTGCTGAAAGAACACGTCATCAAAGACAGTATGATAGAAGGGTGAATAAAAGGCAGATGCAGACGCAAGAGAGTAAGGTTAATACGGGTAAAGCATTGGATGCTGATTTGGTTGACACAGAAAGCATTAGGACAGACTCAACAATGCAAGGTGACAACAGCAGGCCAGGGAATGATACATATGTTGATGATGCAGATATTAGACCCATTTATGACGAAGAGCCAATGGCTGAGGTACAATTGACTGTTTTTTTTTTTTTTTGAATGCAATATCTTTGCTAAGGACGAACAACATACTAGAGTCAACCTGAAATCATTGTTGAGTATGGTTGACCAGTACATCCTGAAACCATGTCAAGTAAAAGATCCTATGCTTGATTCATCACCTGATAAACCAGACAACTGAATATTCAAAACAATCAACTTCGGAGGTCTGAAAATATTTTGCATCAACGAGAGATAGTTTGCCCACATTTCAAAAAGATTTTCAAGAATGAAGCACATTGCAGTGAGCTCTCAGAAGAACTTAAAGAATCAAAATCAATCTTTTAAAATCAGGGCAACATGGTCAAAATTTCTGAATGAAACAAGTAATGAAAGCCAAGATTGAAAAGGAAATTGATGTACTGAAACAATGAACATCGAAATTAGAACATAATGGCTACATTACGTGTAAGGAAAATGAGACTTGAAACAGCAATACAAAGATTTGTATATTCTATATAAATCACGAGATTCTAAGACTAACAAAACAGACAACAAATCTTTGCCTTGCCTATAATGCGCTGAATTAAAAAGCTCAGATTTTCAGGAAAAGGTTTTATGCAATTGCTGCTTTAAAAAATGACTTATGGAAGTTAAAAGGAAATAGTGTAGATACTAAGTTTGATAAAACATCAGTCTTGGGGAAACCGGTGTTACCATTACTAAGAAACGAATAAGTTGTTAGACAACCGAATGAGTTTAAATCTGAAAGGGCTCAAATGTCAAAACAACGGTTTGCCTCCCAAGTTGATGTGAATAAGAATTTGTTAAAACCAGTAACTCAACATTATTTGCCTAAGAATACAGAATCCGCCTGTACAAAACCTGATCACATGATTGCATCTAGCTCATCTAGGAATAGTTCTAAGAACATGCCAAGATTTAGTTCAAATGACATGGTTCATAATCACTATCTAGATGTAGCTAAGAAAAAGATACAAGAACGAGATAGGAACTCAACAACTAGTGTGACTACTTCTGCTAGATTCAAAGCACTGCTGATGGTAGCAAACCAAAACCTAGGAGCAACAATCAAACATCTAGGAGTTTGCCTGTATCTAAGAGTACTCGCGTTACGATAACGGTTGTGCACAAAGCAGATCACTCTAAGAGTTCTAGTTCTTTCTTAGATTCTAAACAATTTGTTTGTTCTACATGTCATAAGTGTGTCTTTAATGCAAATCATGATGCTTGTATAACAAAACACCTCAGGAAATAAATTCACAGTGCTACGATTCAAATCCCCTAAGACCAGAAACAGTAACAAACACCTAGATCAAAAGAAGTCAATACTCAGAAACCCTGATAGGCACAGATCTTTAACAGGACATAGGTTTTCTCCTAATAAGACTTCCGCTGTGTATGAGAAAACATCTCCAGATCTGATCTTCAGTGGAAACCCACATGTAAATTTTCGAAATCTGTTGGTCCTTAAGGTGGATTCCTACAGGAATGTTAATTCGACTCTGCACAAAGCAAGGTGACAGTGAAACCCCCACATGGTTTCAAATGTATATAATACCCTAGTATTCATGAATGCAAACAAACTCTGGATGTAAGTGCAGGTACATCAATCAATATTCAGAAGGAACAAAGTCTTGATTTAAGTGCAGGTACCTTATGTAATGTCAACAAGGAAAATATCAGAGTATGGCTGCTGAAAAAGCTGATATCTCAGAAACCATTGTCAAAGCGGATTCACAGATGATGATACAGAAAAATGACGTTTGAACACAACAGTTCAAGCCTCGATCCTAAATGTCAAAAATGGGGTCAGATCACCTCAGTTCTGACCCCGATCCATAATGTTCGACTATGGTACTTGAACAAGACAGTTAAGTCCCGATCCACAAGTCAAGTAAATGTTCTCAAGTTTTGAGGCACAGTAACAACTTTCAATGAAACTAGAAATTGCTTTATAGTCCGATGTTCAGTGAATTACTCAATGGAACTTCTCATGTTGTGTCAAAGTCTTCCGCTGTACATGCTGCTGATAATCCCGACAAACGTCAACAACATAACACAACTCACACTTCTACAACAACCAATGTTGCAGATCTACCTCCATTGAACATTCATTCAACACATCAAACTCCAACTCAAGTATCAACTGTCACTCTAAAGATCCTGCACCTGAGAACATTATTCAAGCAGAAACCAATACCGAAAATGCACAATTTGACGAAGATGAATTTATCAACATCTTTAGTACACCGGTACAAGAACAAGGGGAGACATCGTCTCGTCATGTTGATTCGTCAAACATGCATACTTTCTATCAACACCATCCACTTCTGCACAACGTTGGACAAAAAGATCATCCATTAGAACAAGTCATGTAGGAAATCCCTCCTCAATCAATTAAAACAAGACGTCAGCTAGAAACTAATTTCGAGATGTGTATGTTCACACTCACAGTGAGTCGAACCAAACCAAAGAACATCAAAGAAGCCATGGCTGATTCTGCATGGATTGAATCAATGCAGGAAGAGCTTCATCGTTGATTCGAAATTAAGATGTATGGAATTAGTCCGACAGACCACTTTGCAAAAATGTCAGTAACATAAAGTGCTCTGGAAAAACAAAACATATACAGGAAAATACTGTCAATCGCAATAAATTCGTCGTCTTGTGGCTAAGGGATATGCACAAAAAGGAAGGAATTGATTTCGTAGAGTCATTTACACGCATTGCATCGGTGGAAAGCTGACGGTTTGTTCAGATGCGTATGCTGCCACAAATCATTTAGTATTGTACCAAAAAGACGTTGTATAAACAACAAATTCTTTATGTACCTCCTGAAGGAAGAAGTGTACGTAAACCAAGACCAGATGGATTTTGTTATCATCCTGACAAGTTTACCGTCTCAAGAAAGCATTATATGGTCTCAAACAAGCACCAAGATCATGTATGAATGAACTCTCTAATTTTCCTGGTATCCCAAAGGATCCTCAAAAGGGTCATTCATTTGCTCCAACCTCTCTTTCATAACTAAACATGGGGAAGACTATTCTTGTGCAAATTTATATGTTTGAGGACATTATTTTTGGTTCTACAAACCCAAAACTTTCAAAACGATTTGGAAAACTAATGCACAACAAGTTTGATATGTCTATGATGGGGGAGCTGAAATTCTTTTTAGGAATTCAGATCCACCAATCCCCTCGTGATATCTTTATAAACCAAGCTAAGTATGCTCAAAAAGATACTTAAAAAGCATGGTATGACCTCATGTGATAGCAAGTGGTACAACCAATGGCCTACGAAACACCTGATGATGACTTGAGTGGTACTTATGGTCGACCAAGAACGAAATGTCCGTAGTATGATAGAAAGCACTCATAGTACCAACAACAAGAGTAGACCCCAGATTTGTACATTGCAACATGTTATTGTGCTCCGCTATCAAGCGAAACCGACAAGAAATATCTCACTAGCTGTAAAGCGGTTATCTTCGGTACCTTAAAGATCACATTAAATGGGTCTCTGGGTACCCGAAGGACACCGATTTCCGACTAACTCTTTTTCAGATTCGATCACGCGGTTTCCTCGATTCACCGTAAGAGTACATCTGGTGGCATACAATTTCTCAGGTGGTGATAAGTTATGTCAGTTGTCATCACAAAAAGCAACTAAAGGCACACGTCAATGTCCTTCAGCAGAAGTCAAGTATCGTGTCTTTATCTGCGTAGAAATGCGCACATAAAGTCTATGGTTGAGAACTCACGCACAGATTCTACGGCTTCCACTTTGATAAAATACCTATGTATTGTGACTCAAAGGCAGCCATAGCCATCTCGTGCAATCCAGTCCAACATTCCTGTACCAAGCACATCGATGTCAGATATCACTTCATAAAGGAATAGGTTGAAAAGGGTATTGTTGAATTATTCTTTGTCAGAATTGAATACCAGTTAGCTGGCTTGTTTACTAAAGGTTTATCGGAAGATAGGTTTAAATATCTTGTCAGACGACTCGGTATGAGCGATGTTTTGACTCCAATGAACTGGAGTTCTGGCAATTGAATCTGCTTGATATCCATCGAAACATCAATTTGTAAATATTTTTATATCTATTATTTCTGATTTATAAAAAATCTTTTGAAAAAGAAAATACAAAAATATAAAACCAACAAAAAGAAAATAGAAAAATATAAAACCTAGAAAAACAAAATATAAAATCAGAAAAATTTCAAAAGTACCAAAAAGAATCTTCTCGACATGTCTCCTTGGAATCGATAACATTTACGTACCTAGAAATGTTGACATTAACATCGACACGAATCGGGCATGGTAAATGAAGTTTAACAGGAGAAGTTTCAAATGCTTTCATAACAGTCATTTCTCTTTCTAAATTTTCTCTATGACTTATGTACATTTCAGTGCATAACTCAAACCCGAATGTAAATAGGGAAGTGTAACGCTTCAGTGCGCTTACTCTAAGAATAGAAGAGAAAGCTCTTCTATCATGTTTTTTAAATATCGTTAAACACAATTTTTCAAATAAAGAACTTTCAATGTCAAAATTGGTCTACAATATAATTTGTGGTATTTTCCATAAAAGTGGTATTTGTTAAAATTTTGTGTGTTCAACTCTCCCTACCTCGAATAATTTTTTCAAAGAATTGTAAGTACGTAAATGTCATTTTTATGTGATCAATTATCTGAGGGGGAGCTGTTTTAAAACAAAGCCTTTTTAATGGTGTCGGTGACATCTCATAAATGTCAATTATGTATCCTATACCACATTTTGTGAAAATTAAATGTGAAACTTAAATGTCAATTAATAACTATACATTGTCACTAAGGCATCATCACTCTGTCTTCACATTTTGTGGTTCATATCAATTTTTCATTCCAATGTCAAGTTTTAAGTAAATATTGGTATCCCACATATACACTGTTTGAAGGGGAGCAATCTGAAAAATGAAAATTCGAATGCAATATGCGTAGTAATAAATTTTTTCTTCACCCATGGAATTTTTCATGTCAAATTTTAATCAATTGGTATTTCAAATACTATGTGTTTTATTATTTAAAATAAGGGGAGAAAATGTGATTAAAATATGATATAGAAGAATGTGATCTTCAAGACTCTAAGTGCAACTCTTTCCTTCATGTGCTAAACAATTTCGAATCTCGAAGCACATGTGTAGGGGGAGTATTTGAAAATAACAATGTCAGAAAATGGTTTTTATGGTTCGATCTTCTCATACCCGAACAACCTATTAAATTCACACGACTATTTTTGAAGTCATAGGTGGTTAGGTTAGGTATAAGTCCTACGATCCAACCAGAACCGGAGGGATCTACCCAAGGACACTCCATAGTTAGAAATAGCAGTCCTTAGGTATGAATGGAGAAGAATGTGTATAAGGGAAAAATGCAGACTAAGATTGAGCTAACACTGGAACAATCACAACAAGGTGTTAGTAATGACGTCTTGGTAAGCATTGAAGGGGTTGAAGAATGAAAAAGAAATGTATGGATAAAGGGTGAAAAGAAAGAAGCCCTCCTTACACCTTAGGCAGAAACCGGGTCAATACATAATCTATCAAAATCACACAGATGATTGTTGATATTGAAGACGACATCATGGACCCAGTGATGCAATGCACAACCCTTCCCAGCCATTCCGGGTTCTCTCAAAAGAAACTTGTCTCATTTGTCCACGGAGCATACACACATTATCTATTCGACATCTCACCTCCAAGATTGTTGAATATTAGAATTAGTGGCATCTCTCTAGCCTCCATTGACTAAAAACCAAAAGTGCCAAATCGAGTCTAAGCCAAGAAAAAAGATAACAAATTATAAATATCATTAGGACACAATGCAAAATACACTTGCTGAACACCTTAAAGTTTCACAAGTTGTAAGCAAAGAGTCCCTACGCATACATCCTTGAGATCTTGCCAGAACATCCGAGTGATACTTAAGTATTCACAGTGAAGATAGAAATCCTGCTTGAGCCAACATCAAACATGCTCTTGGTAGGTGACTTGCAAGATTCTATATAAATCAAGCTTGTGATAACTGGATATTAATTTTGGTCCAGTAAATGAATTTAACGACTTAATCCAGAAAGATATTAACTATCTGATTCACCTTACCGAGTTGTCTTCTTTGAGACGTTCCGGTCATGAGAACTTGCAAGCATGGTGGAATCTACATCCATCTGTGTTATAAGATCCTACTGCTTATGAGCTGGAAACCCTGTCAAGGATATTCTTTTTGACAATCTAACCTGATCACAGGTATAGGTATTCTATACTGTAAAACTGTAAACCGAGTTGATGCAACCCGAACTAAAGATGATGACAAAGCATAATCATCTTTTAATTGCTAACTGTTTTATTTCAGGATAAGACGACGTGTTGCAGCCTCATTCTAGCGAAGTCGGATTCATAAACCACATGCTCATACTCAAGCTTTCAAAGTCAATCATTCAACGACCAGATAGTGATTTATAATAAATCTTCCCCACCATCAAAAGACCTCAAAGATCAAATAAAAATCATCAATTGGGAGATTGTTAGACTTATATAATCATATATGTCAAACAAGAATGTAACAAGTAGAGCATGTTGGGTCAAGATCATAAGTTTACTCAAGGATTCAAATCAAGATGATTCAAGTCAAGGGATGATGCAAGATAACGATCTCAAGAACTCAAAGTCAAAAGATAGAGGCTCAAGATCAAGATCACAAAGCATGAATGATCAAAGGCATTACAAACAAGACAAGACCAAAACAAGGCAAAGCATAAACATCAAAAGTCATCTCTTCAACGTCAGGGGAGACAATGATAAATCAAAGCAAACTCCTACAAGAATGTCATCGGTGGTACGGAGGAGTTTGAAGAAAGAGACCTCAACATTGGGGGAGATTGTTAGCCTTAATTATATTAAGTCAAACAAGAATGTTATCGGTCTAAGAAAGTCAAACTAGGTCTTGTATTGTAATAGGCTAGTCGGGTTCAATGGGCTTGGATTGTAATCTAATATTGTCCGTGTTTCGGGCTCAAAGCCCAAGTTTAGACAAGCCCGACCCAAGTAGAAAAGCCCACATGCCACTTATGGCTCAAGGGTATAAAAGAACCCTCTCCACACATGAAGAGGGTGTTGGTTGCTATTTCTCACATTTCATGTGTGTGTAACCATACCATTCTCTCTAATCTAATCTTTCTCTCTTCTTGGTTTTGAAAATTTGGTGCATGATTATTTGAAGCTTGAAAACCTTGATTACCATGAAAATTATTTCCCCGATTAAAATTATTCCTTTGACCTTGATTTTGATTAAACTTATTTTGACCATTGTTTTGCACTGGAGCAAAACCAAGTGGTGCCATTTGGTTACTAACACGGTTTGGCTGGTTAAATTGATTGTAAGAACCCGTTGCCGCACAAACACTAGATTGATTGTTATCGGTATTGGGACAATTGTACCAAGCATGAGGCCCACTACAAGTAACACAAATTTCCTCAACCGCTTTAACCAGAGCGGGAGTGATAACTTTTTTAGAAACAATCTCAACTAAGGTCGAAATTTGATTTATTCTCAATTATGTTCAAAGCCTCTCTAGTCGTTTTACTTAAAAGATTTCCACCCGCCGCAGCATTTAAGGAGTCTTGATCATTCTCGTTTAAAACATTATAGAAGGTATCAACTTGAGTTACGTAAATCCGTGGTGAGGACAAGCTCTAAGCATTTCCTTAAATCGTTCCCATGCTTCACTAAAAGTCTCCTCGAATTTTTGTGTAAAACGAGAGATTTCATTCTTTAAGTGAGTGGTTTTCGAGGGAGGAAAAAATTGATTTACAAATTTAGTTACGAGATCCTCCCAAGTCAAGATAGAATTAGGTGGTTCTTTCTCGTACCAAACTTTAGCGGCTCCTTCGAGTGAATATGGAAACATCATTAGCTTAATAACATCGTTCGGTACATCTCTAAATCGTAAAGTCGAGGTAATCCTTTTGAAACTATTAATATGAGCGTGGGGATTTTCCCTCTCAAAACCGTGAAACGGGCTAGCTTGAACTAGTTGTAACAAATTCGTTTTAATCTCAAAATGATCCGCATTAATTTTTGGTAAAACGATAGCTTCTCCATACCCTTCCGTGGGTGCACGGAGTAGCTCTTCCATTGTACGTTCCGCCATTGGTGCAACTTCAACGATAGTACGAAGCTCGGGTTCGACTACGTTTGGAGCACGTCCTCTATTTCGACGTCTCGGAATGGTTACGTTCGAATTATTTGGAAAATTGGAATTTCTAGTGCGCATGCACTAAACAAACAAATGAAGAGAGAAAAATATATATACAAAAATATTTTTGTTTTACCGAATAATCAACAAACTTAGGGTAACTCCCTTAAGTAAAATTTGCAAACGGGGGACGTAGTGGGAGCGAATCGCCTTAAAAACGTTTGTCCCTTCGGGTCGTAGTTCCGTGGAACAACCCTCCTAATGCTTATTTTCACAAAATGAGTGTGCGCCTTCTCGAAGTGACACAGACGGTTAAATTTTGAATCTTAAGTTCGGGTAACTTATTAATGGATTTTTAAAATTCTCTAGTAAGAGAATTAAATTGATGTGTATTTTAGTAATTAAGAGAACAAAATAAAAATCGAAAAATCCGGAAGAGCAAATATTTTTGTATTTTTGTATTTATTTAACTTCTACATATACTAAAAAGAAAAGAAAAATATTTTTAACTTTTATATTTTATAATTTTTTTGTATTTTTGATTTTTTTTCAAAAGCGTAACTTTCGAAGACGAAAGGTTCTCCAAATCACGATCGACAAATGCAAACGAAGGAATCTTAATCACAACTCCACAGCAGCGGCGCCAAAAACTTGATGTATGTAATTACATATACGTATAATATCAAAGTATAAAGAAATTTTAATAAAAATCTTTGAGGACAAAGATTTAAAGTAAAAATCTACAAAAATATCACACGTTTAACCGGTAAGTGATTACCAGGTCATTTTCTCAAAGACTTGTGAAATTGAGACCACGTTTGTTATTTGGACAATGACTTGAATTGGTTCGAAGATGATTGTTTTTTAAAATCCTAATAGAGAGCAAATAAAAGCACAATTAAAGCTAACTACGAAAAACGTTAATGGGATTAAGAAAACGCGACAAATAAGCAATTGAACTAAAATTAAACCCTAAATGCTTTTCTAATCCTAAATGAGTATTTAAAAGAAAATTCTAAGGAAATTCTAAAACGAGGGTGTTTAAATCTTAAAAATTAAGAAAACGAGAACAGGGATCGAATCCCGTTCTTTAAAAATTGAACTTTCAAAATATTAACCATACGAAAGTAAATTTCAAACCTAAGCCTAGAATATGATAAAAAAAAATTATAAAAAAGAAAATTATTTTTTTGATTATTTTTCTATTTTTTATGATTTTTTAAAGATTTTAACAAAATTAATTCACAAAAAATATAAAACTATAAGCTAAAAATCCTAATTTTTTTCTAAAAATAGCTTATGATAAGCATGATGCAGAAAAAAATGAGAAATCCTAAAGAGCTAAACTAAATAAGCCAGGAAAAATCAAATAAGCACTCGAAGTGCTTATTATACTTAAAACTCAAAAAAGGGTTAAAAGGATTTAAAACGCACCTTAGGACGTAAAAGTCCCAAGGGCGCAGTGGTTAGTGTGGTGTGTGTTGAGTGTTATGAAAGGGTTGAGGGAGGTCGAAGTTGTGAGTTCGAGCCTTGCTCACTCACAATTTCCCTCCTTCCCCTTTTTTTTATTTTTGCTAAAACCTAGAAAACAAAGTTATAAAGCAGATAAAAATAAGCTATTTTTGTGAAAACAACTTTTTTAAAAGTAACTAATAAGCTAGTAAACAGCTTAAAATTTAGACAGAAAACACTTAACTTATTTTACTTTTTTCTTTCAAAGCTTAAACTACTAACAAGCTGAAATAAGCTAAGGACTTAATAAGCTATAAGCACCCTATAACTAATCTAACAATCTAAGCAACTAATAAGCAAAAAGATGAAGCAATAAGCTGAAAATCAAATTAAGCACTTATAAGCAGATAGGAAACCAAACAGACTGTCTAGCTATTTTTGAGCTTATTTTTAAGCATGAAAATAGAACCTTATGGAAAATTAGCGTATACCACCTTAAAGCTCAATTTGTAAGCTAGTCTAAACAACAAACCATAAGCATTTTGAAATCAAATTAAGCTAAGAAAAAGCACAATGAAAAAGCTACTTAGGCTATTTTTGATATTTTTGGTTTTTCTATGAAAAGCTAAAATAAGCTAGAACCTAACCTAAATAAGCTATGAACTAATAAATATGAACCTAATAAGCTACTTAAGACAGAAACTAAACAAAAACTTATGGCAATAAGCTAAAAATCACAAATAAGCACTTTGATATAACTGTTAACCAAAAAGTCCCTTAAGGCAACTTTGGGCTTATTTTTCAATAAGCTAAAGGATCCTTATGGACGTTTGGCTTATACTACTTTAAAGTTTGACTAATAAGCTACCTAAATCTATACATAAAAAGTATTTTAAAACTCAAATGCTTAATGAAAAAGCTTAATGAAAAAGCTGCCTATGCAGTTTTACCTAACTTTTTGGTTTTTTGAATGAAAAGACAAAAAGCTAATTTTAAGCTCAAAAATAGATGACTTAATAAACTTTTTAAAACAAATTAAGCTAAAACAATATGAATCGTACCTACAAACTATTTGAATACTAAAACTTAAGGCGTAATAACCACTCTAACCCACTGAAAATTAAGATTGAAAAAGTCTTTTTGTCTGTTTTACTTATCTGATGCAGTTAACAATAAAATGAACTAAATTCAATTATAACAAATGCAGGCCTAAAGCTGTGATTCCTACCACTTTAATCAAGCAAATCAAGATCAATGAAAGCAATTACATTCACTAGAACAAATTTTAGCTAAAAACATAGAACCTAGAACTTATGCTTAACAGGTTTAAGCTTCTATTTACTAAGCTATAAAAACTTGAATTAATCCTACAAAGAACAATAAATCCAACTTATAAACTATGAAATTGAAGTTATTAACCAAACTAAAGGACCAAAAGGATCCTAACAATATTAACTTGGTTAATACTGTCCTGTCCTAAACACTCCTTTAAAAAGTTAAAACTCATTTTTAGCTTATAAATTTCAAATTTAATGAACAAATCTCAAATCCAGATGCTAGATAGCTTATAACAAACCTAATGAACTATTCTCAATTATCAAATAAGTTAAAATGAAAAGCTACAAGCTAATGCTATATTTTTTGGTTTTTCAAACTGTTTTTATAAACTAACTAGCAGATTAAGATCTAAGCTATTAAATGACAATACTAAGCATTAACCTACTAATATAAGCTACAAAGCACTATTTAAGCTAAATACAGAATTAAGCTATAAAAAGGGAAATGAAAACTTACAATAGCCTCTGCTTAAACAAGACTTATTAATGCTCCAAGAGCTAGGGATGGCAATGGGTCAGGGAATTTTGGGGATCATGTTACCCGTCCCCATCCCCAATCTCGATATCCATCCCCATCCCCGACCCCATACCCGACGGGGATAAAAATTTCAATCGGGGAATTTTTCGCATGTATAATCAAGTCTTTTGTAATTATCTTACTTCATATATTTTTACACTTAGCTGTCGTAACATCCAACAAAGTATAATAAACATTAAAATAAAATATACAAATTAAGAAATTAAAGATACATAACTTCATAAATCATTTTGCATACCTCGTACATGCATTAAGAATTCAAAATCAATACAAAAGTACAAGTCTCATATAAGTGATTAGCATTAGCAGTTGTGTTTTGAGAGGCTAAGGTTTTTATTTTTGATTTATATATGATAGGTAGAACCAAATAAGATGAAAAGTTTGGTATGAAATAATATCAAATAAATTATTGGGCCTCTAATATAAGTGATATTTAAACTTAATACTTTTCGGGTATGGGTACGGGTATCAAGAGGTATTACCATCCCCGCCCTCATCCCCGTTTTTAATATCGGGGATTCCTCATCCCCGTCCCCATCCCCGGTCAATTCGGGAATTCCCCGATCAAAACGGGTTCGAATATCGGGTCCTCATCGGGCACGGGTTTTATTGCCATCGCATGTCTTATATTTGTAATTTAAGTGATGAATTTATTCCTCTTTTCCATGAGCAAGATTCTTCATAGAGATCTGATTTTTGCTTTTTATTTCTTTTTGAATATTTTTTTAATAGATTATTTGGTTGTTCCAAAAAAAACTGTTACTATTCTATCGCCAACGGTGCATTTCATCACAAAGTCATTTCATCTGTTGGATCAATGCAACTTTCAATCATAACCATTCTAATTCAAGAGTTATCTATTATAACAAAGTATAGGTAAAAGTGGTAAATATCTATACTACATTATAAAGTATTTTTCACTTATTCTTGAAAAAGTAGGAATTGAAAGTTGAAACTATCTAAAGAAACATTGTATCACATTAAAATCGCATGGAAGCATTAAAATCGTATTTACGAAAACATTGTATCACATTAAAATAGTATGGAAGCAGAATGCTAATTTAGGATAATTTGAATGCTAATTGTTAATTTAAATGCTAGACAATGTATCACATTAAAATCGTATAGAAGCAGAATGATAATTTTAGATAATTTGAATGCTAACTGTAAATTTGAAATGCTAATTGTTAATAGCCTCATGCCTATGTAAACAACTCATTCAAGCATGATCATAACCATATCACAGCAAAGAAGCATAAGCAATGGTACTCGAAAATAAAAAAATGTTGATGCTGATTTCGAGGTTTGTTTTGTTTATTATCTATATCTATACTACATTATAAAGGGTGTAGACAAAAAGTGAAAAACTTAAAAATGTACAAAGCTTGGGAAACTAAATGTACAAGCCACCAAAG
>BQNB010124196.1:0-19976 GCA_026074375.1 Tanacetum coccineum
TCTCTCACTAAAATGGCTATCATGTGGTTTGACTCACCAAGACCACCGGATCATAGTTTTAATGAATCTTTCAATTGGTATCAGAGCCATGGCTACATACTCTTGGGTCGGGTTTATCTTTATGGTCCATTTGGTCTTGTCATAGTTTTAGATTTGTCATTATTGTATTCATGTCCGTTTGATTTATTGGGTTTAGTGATATTTAGTGAAAACCGATCAGGGTGTTTCTTTGAGGACCGAACGAGTGAAGTTATCAACACTTAGCCAATTTTTTGACATAACACACTTAAGATCAAATTTTAATTTTTTCTAACTAAGATTAATTAAGACAAATCTTTGTTAAAATAGACAGTAAAAGCTTGACAAACCAAGGTTAACCTACATTCAACTTAGTGTTAGGTTAAGTTGCCTTTGTCTCACTAACGCTATAGTCTATCTAAGATGATGATCTTCAAAAGTGCTAAAAAGTCATAAGGTTCTCATGGATGACCGATTGTGTCTTCTATTAAAAACTGCACTCACTCTTTCTTAAAACAGACTCATAGAAAATCTCCAAAAGGGATCGATTGCTTTGGATGATGCGTTAGTGCCTCTGCTGACCGACTTAGATTGATAATGTATCTTCGCTTAAGTGGTGTCACTTCAAAAGGAAGCAACTCTTCAGTGGTTCTACGAGTGTTAAAACTCACTCTTTTCTACAAGGCATTCCAAGTTCACTAGACGATGCTTACCGAGAATTATATGCAAGAAAATTCTAGGCCTTGCCTTATGTTCTTAACCGATCTGTCAGCATTCCAAGATGATCAACAAAAAGCGGCATTCTTCGGTTTGATCAATTCAGAGACATTCTTCAAAATTTGCCTAAGTGTTAATATATGAGTTTGAAGAAACCACTCTTGAGAAGGAGATTCTCGCCTTTTCTAGCTAGTCTTGGTCTACTCTAGAGAATAAGGCAGATCACTGACGTTAATGTCTATAAACTGCATCAACCATGGCGATCATTTTGCAGCTTTACATCAACAAATGTCTTCAGTGGTAAACATCCTAGGACAGTTTCAGTCTTTCTCAAAGCTCAAAACTTGTGGGGATGTACAATAAGAATGAGGTTGATTATGCATATCTTTATGGGAGGATCTTCACTTCCCAGATTGAGAAAAAGAATCTGAGCCGGGCATTGCGATGTAATATCCTCGTTTTCTAAGCTAACGTCAACTTTGGTAGCTAAGCTCCTTCAAATCCTCAAAGCAAAACATGGTCAATTGGCACTATGCCAGAGTGACCTAATGTTCACAACGAATCATTTCAATCAAGGGAATGAAGAATCTGAGTACGGAGTATCTACCAACAGTGCTTAACAACCGAGAACCATCCGGCATCTCTGAATATACAAAGAGTATCATGCTATTGCTTCTCGGAAAGATTCCTCAAAGACGAAATGAAGTAAGAGCAACACTGGTACATTATACTACTAAGCTGAGCCTCCCCAGTCCATAAAGAATAAGAAAAGAAAAGACGTCTTAGAAATAGGAAGCAGAGACCTACAGAGTTGGAGAATATCTCTGAGGGCGGTTTTAAAGAGGTGAGACAATCAAGAAATCACAAAAAGATGCCGTAAAGAACATCACCGCCTTCATGCAGTGTTCTGTTGCAGATGAAGGGAACCGGTGTTACACAGGGTTCCTCGACTGCACCTGATTTGACTCAGAGGATGATATCTCCTGGAAATCACAGTGATGTTAGCTCAAGATGATGAAACGATGAAGATAAAAATGACGTCTACTGAGACTAACACAGGTTGAGGAAGATGATGATGTAACATGACGATGACGAGAACGTCCAACAAAAGATGATGATGTCTGAAGAACAGACTGAATCAGAAGTGTGGTGCGATATTTTATCCATCAAAGCTCAATCTCATGATGCATGAAATTTAATCCATGGAAGATGCAAACTGTTCGATAAGATGCATAATTCGATCCTATAGATCACACACCCTCTCGTATTTCATTCATCAGATGACGGAAGACCCTTGACCAATGATAGTTGAAGGGATGGATGTTGAAGGAAGCCAAAGTTCGAAGAAGATGCTCTACATATGAAGAAGATCAAGGAAATACGGCATGGTCGATGATACCAATTACCAATCTTGAAGGGAAGAGATGATTAATGACAGATGCTATATAGCCCTTGGTTCAATGCAACCAGGAAATTGTAGACACTCATGTGACCCTTACTTCGGTAAATCTGATGGTCAACAACAGAGCTCTTCTGTATCATCTGGCTTCGTCTCCAATATGCTGAATCCAAATCAAGATACCGATGTTGATGCTATATTTGGACAACATGCTGAAGCCTCCTCTCAAATAGATATTCTTGTCACTGCCATAGCAGAGCCATCCTTCTTTGAACCAACCAATCGTCCTCCAACATCAAATCCTCTCTTTATCCAATTACAACAACCACCAATCCTGACACCAGCTACTACTACAAGCTCCTCACTACAAAATCTTCCTAACTTTGCTTCGTTGTTTGGCTTTGATTACAAACTAAAAGCGTTAGAAGACAACTTCTCGGAACTTAGACAAACAAATCAATATGCTGAAGCACTCTCCTCTATTCTTGGTATCGTTGACCATTATCTAGCAAATAAAATGCAGGAAGCAGTAGATGTTGCAGTCCAATTGAAGTATGACAGAATTCGAGAAGTGTCTAATACTGAAAATCAACAATTCCTTGATTCAATCGATGAAGGAATGAAGAAAGTAATCAAGGAACAAGTCAAGAAAGAAGTCTCCAAAATTACTCCAAAAATTGAGAAGTTAGTAATCGAACAACTCGAGTCTGAGGTTCTTGTACGATCATCAAAGGAAGCCAACACGTCTCATGCTGTAGCTGCTAATCTTTCAGAACTAGAGCTGAAAAAGATCTTAATTGACAAGATGGAAGCTAACAACTCTATCAACAGGTCAGACATTCAAAGGCAGCTCTACAAGGCATTAGTTGATGCGTATGAAGCCGACAAAATCTTGTTAGATACATATGGCGATACGGTCACAATAAAAAGACCTCGAGACGGAGCAGATGATGATCAAGAACCCTCCGCTGGAACAGACCGGGGGTCCAAAAGAAGTAGGTCAGGAAAAGAACCGGCTTCTACCAGTGCTCCAAGAGACACGACAACCACGACAGCAGGAAAGACTACTACAGGTTCTAAGACTCACAAGCAATCTGCTAGCCAATCTGCTCCGGTAGAGGAAACTATGCAAACTACAGATGTCTTTGAAGCACCTGCACACCAGGAGTTTGAAACAGGTGTCCATGATGAACAAGCAGAAGAAGAGATCCAACATCTTCCTGACTAGTTTCAACAACCTACACGACTACCTTCTCCTGATCATGCATGGAATAAGTCTGTTCCTGCCGTTCATGAATCTGTCCAACCTTGGCTAAGCAATCTGGCACGAAGACAAGACCCTCGAGAGTCATTCGATGAACTAACAGACACTACATTTGACTTCTCTGCTTTTGTGATGAACCGGCTAAATGTTAAAACACTAACACCTGAATTGTTAGCAGGTCCAACATTTGAGCTGATGAAAGGAACATGCAAAAGTTTGACTGAACTTGAATACTTTTGTGAAGAAGTCTACAAAGCCACAACCAAAAAATTGGACTGGATCAACCCCGAAGGCCGCCAATATCCTCATGATCTGCGACAGCCACTACCGTTGGTTCCAAATTCTCAAGGTCGTCATGTTATACCGTTTCATCACTTCATCAATAACGACCTTGAGTACCTACGTGGTGGTGAGTCAAGCCGCAAGTACTCTACTTCAGTTACGAAGACCATGGCTGCAGATTACGGGCATATCAAATGGATAGAAGACTTAGTGCCCAACTCAATGTGGAGTCAAATGATAGTCAAATACGACAAATTCGCCCTCTGGGGAATCTCACATTGGGGCAAAAAGCGAAGACAGTTCTATGCATTTGCGACCACAAGGGAATCAGCTCGTGACGTCTACTCAAAAAGACGGATTATTGCTGTCACTAAGGTGGAAATAGTCGAATGGCAAAACTACAAGCATCTTGACTGGATTACTGTACGAAGGGATGACGACGTTCTTTACAAGTTCAAAGAAGGCGACTTCCACAGACTAAGGATCCAAGACATTGAAGATATGCTGCTTCTTCTCGTGCAAGGAAAAGTGACAAATCTCAACGTTGAAGAACGTATTGCATTTAATGTCTCCTTAAGAATGTTCACAAGAAGCGTTGTCATCCAAAGGCGTGTGGAAGATCTTCAATTGGGTGTTGAAAGCTATCAAAAGAAACTCAACCTCACAAAGCCTGACACGTACAGATCCAATCTGAGAAGACGAGACGCTTATACACCATACTCCGATCCAAGAGGATTCATCTACGAGAACAAAGACAAGAAGAACAGATTGATGCGCATTGACGAACTACACAAGTTCAGCGATGGTACTCTCGATGATGTTCGGACTGCTCTAAATGATCGCCTCAAGGGAATTAGAATGGAGTATCTGCCACAGACTTTTTGGAGCCAACGTGACAAAGCAAATGCAAGAGCTATGATTCAGGCAATTGACAAAAGGCTAAAGACAAGGAGGATAATGCGGAGTTTGGAGAGATTTGTTGGTGGAAGACCATACGGGGGTGACTTACGGCTACTTCAAAGGACCATATGATTTATCATATGTTGTTCTCATCTTAAAAAGGTCTATCCTCGTAAATACATTTATCTTGTGAATATGCTCATTACTAGTGTAGATTTTTTGGTGAAAAATAAGATGTGCTCGAGTACAAATTTTTCAAGAATTTCATAGTAAATTCAAAAAATTTCAAATAATTGTACTCGGCACCATCTTATAATCCTAATAGTTAGGGGGAGGCAAATATGTTTCCAGATCTTCTAGACTATCTCATTTTGTCCCCGAACGATAATCAATAGATATCCAAAATATCAGGGAAAACAATATTTGGATAAAGGAGAAATGTGATTCAACCTGGAACATGATGTATAATTGACAAAGTGATCAAATAAAAAAAAAAAAAAATTTTGGGGACCCCTCAATGCACATCACACTTAGCATGTACTAACGATTACGATGCACAAGTTAAGGGGGAGCTTTAAGTGATGATGAAAAACAACTCAAGTGTAAATCTTTGATATTTATATCAAAATACTTTTGATTGAAAATTTTCAACTGTTTTTTGGAAGGATCGTGATGAATTACCTAAAAGGACCGACCAACTTATCATTAAATTCATGAAGTTATAAGAGGCGGTTGGCATAGATATTTCAAAATCTATGATCCAGCCAGAACGAAGGGAACTACTCAGATATCCACTAGTTAGAGTAGAATCCTTAGAGTAAGATTAAAAGGGGAAAAGGAGAAAAAGTAAGAATAGTGAATAATGCCGACTGAGATGGAGACTAACACAAGGAGACAAACCCAACAAGGTGTTAGTGATGAAGTCTTGGTAAGCATTGAAGGGGTTGAAGAATGAAAAAGAAGTTAAGGAATAAAGGGTGAAAAGAAAGAAGCCCTCCTTACACTTAGCGAAAACCGGTCAATACATATGATGAACATAACACTCAGGTGTAGTCTGACATTAAGACAGTCATGGACCCAGTTACCTATGCACAACCTCCCAAGCCACTCAAGTCTCTTCGAAAACTCTTGTTTTCATTTCTCACAGAGATTGAACGCATTTCAATCGACTCTCCTCGACTCCGAGTTAGTTTGTATATGAAAAGGTGGCAGTCTGCTCTAGCCACCGATCACTAAAAATTAAAAGTGCACTATTGAGTCTAGAGCCAAAAGAGATCATCCATAAATCTCATTAGGACACTTGTCATATCGATTAGCTTGTTATCTCACACAATGATGAATATCAAAGTAATATCATTATGAAGTCCAACGAAGAATCTTGAGATTTAGCAGAACATTCGCAGTAAATACTTAGGTAATTCCACATGAAGATGGAAAATCCTGCATAGCCAACATCAAACAAGCTCATGGTATGAGGTATCTTCTCTGCGATTCATTATGAATCAAACTTGAGACAACTGGAAAGAAAACGATGGTGCGATGCTATAAGAATCAACTTGTTCCTGGAAATGATCATGTTGTTAAAGAAATTTTTGAAATGATTAACACTTTCGTGTGTCACAAAAACACTTATTGGTTAAGTGATACACCGATTGATTTTCAAATCAATTTTCAATATCCAATCAGTGAGATATTAACTCTCTCTGGTTCAACTCTTATACGTGTTTTGTCTGCTTTGAGACGTTCCGATAAATGAGAACATGCTGAGTACGATGAATCTAATACTTATCGTAAAGAAAGATTCAAAACAACAGCTGGGAAATCCTTTCAAAAGATTCTTCTTAAATTGAATCTATCTGATCACTGAAAAGGTCGACTCCTCACAAGATATCAGAAGGTTGCTCCCAACCAAACCTAGTCGAAATGAACAGAGCCATAATCGTCCCCCAGCTTATACTAACTGTTATATGCAGGCTATTTAAAGATGAGGGAGTTTCCCCTATTCCAGCTGGCACACAAGATCCTAGGCCACATGCTTATACCCGACCCCCGACAAACAAAAAGACATCTGAAAGCTTAAGTACAAGTTACAAGAACTTCCACAACTCTGATACCACACATCTTTCTCGAAGTTGTCGAAGTGTTAAAGTTAAAGAATTTCAAGAAAGATGCAACATTAAAGCTTTTCAAGAATGAATGCGCATGTGTCCATAACTCACAAGTCCGACAAGATGGCAAAATACAAAATGGCAAAAAGATTATTGCTTGGTTGATGATCTCAGATTGCTCAAGATCACAAAGTCAAATACAAGTTCAAGGAACAGAGCTCAATCCTAAAGTCAATGATCACACAACATATTCACAAGAGAAAGTCAGAGTAAACGTAAAAGACAAAGATGAAGCATAATATGCTAGGTTTATAGTTTTGTAAATTGGAGTTACCTCCCATTAGGGGGAGAAAGTTAAAGCACGAAAGTGTCGGTCACTTCCAAGTTGTAATAGTCCTAAGCTCGAAAGTTTATGAATGGGATTAGTTTTAGTAATCTATCCCGGCCCAGAACCCATGGGAAGCCCATTAAACCCATGGCCGGCCAGAATATAAGTATATAATCCCTCTCCCAAGCTAATAGGGGTTTGTTGTTCCATTTTTCCATATTCCATCTTTATACAATTCATCCATTTTTCCATCCAATCTCTCTCTAACATCACAACCCACATCTCACTCTTGTTCTTGGTTTGATCATAAGATTACTAGAATTCTACAGATATCATTCTAGAGTTAATAAGGCCATGAAAGAATTTTGAATTTTCATCCCTCTCAACCTCCTATTTAACTCTTGATTTCTAATCTAGGTCCATCGATTCCAGCTTCTCTAGGTCTTCGAGTTCTTGCATCCTATTAATTCGAGTGGTCCTATCCACACCAGTAGCGTGATCGTCATCTATCTTTTTATCCAAGTCTCACAATGTATCCAAGATGCAATTTTTTCTATTTGCCTCAACCTCTTTAGTGTGAGTGTACCAAAGCTTAAGATGGGATTTTAAATATTTAAGCTTGGTATAAAGAGGTTTTGACTACTCTAAATCTGAAATAATAGACCACTTCTCCTTAACGATGTCCTTAAAATATATTCTATCAAACCAAGAGTTAAAAATTTTGAACGGGATCAGGCCAAAATTAATATTTTTTTGCAATGGAGGAGAATGGGATTATGATCTGACCATAATCTATCAAGAGCAACGACCTTCAGGTCTATGTTGGAATGGAGGACATCGACCGAGATAAGGAAATGATCTAACTTGCTCATCTTAGACTCGACTTTATTCACCCAAGTAAAATGCCGACCACCCATCGGAAGATCAATGAAGCCGGTGTCATGGATGAAAGAATTAAATATTGTAGCATCCTCACAAGAAAAAGCAGAGCCAGACCTCTCCGATTCAATTCTAACTTCATTTAAATCACCTAATAAAATAACTTTTTTGATGTGATCTTGAATACATACACTAAGATATGACCATAAGTTTGATTTATCCAGCTGATGTTGTAGACCATAAACATTGACGATATAGTAATTGTCAACGGATTCCACTTTCCTTCTACGATGATGTAATTGTCACTGCACCATATTCTCTTTTTGGAAAAAATGTTAGGATCCCACAAAGTGACCAAACCACCAGACCTTCCTCTCGCCATATTACATGCGTAGTCAAACTTGAAATTACCCTACATAGATCTTAGTTGAAAATGCTCCAACTTAGACATTTTTGTTTCTTAAACACCAAGGATATGAACGTTGAGTTTAAAACATAATTCTTTGATCCAAACATGCTTTTTACGCTTCTTGGATCCACGAATATTAATAGAAATAATATTCATTTATCAAAGATCGACACACCTATACCATTAATCAATCGCCAAAGAGATTTTTTACACCCTTTAACGTCATAGCCACGAGCCTCACCCACTTTAATCATCCGATTCATTTCATTAATAAAAGAAAAGCCTTTTAGATCTTTTTTACTATAATTGGATAAATAGCTAGAACGATTGACTTCTCTTGAAGTACTAGATGATCGGGAACAAGCTTTGTTCTCATTGATAAAGTTCTCAAAACCAGGTGGTTTGGAGTTGTCTGAGACAACCTCGTCAGCAGCCATGTCTTTATGAGTAACAAAATGATTGACCTTTACCTGATCTGTGGAGAATGAAACATCTTCATTTCATGCTCATGATGTAACATCATCATTGTTGTAAATAGGACTCTTCTCAAAACCAAGAGGTTTAGAGTCATCTGCTTTGGGGTCCTTAGGGGGTGTTTTGTCAACTTCTTTCTCTTCCACAACATGTTGTATAAAGTCATCAAGGGCCTCGATTGGAACCACATTCCCGTTAGATGATATATCCTCATAATCAGAATCATTTGATTCTATATCATTTGTGATGTCGATATTCTATGTTCCAATTTCTATATCAAAAACTTGGAAAGTCTTACCAAGGATATTGACCTCAACCTTTTCATGGATGAGAGATTAAATTTTTGTGGCAATGCAAACCCTACTCATGCTCATGCAATCTTCATCTTTCGTGCCAAAAAAATTGAATTTTCCAAAAAGGTTTGCCACTTTTTTGAAAGCACTTGACCCCTATACATACAAAGGAAAGTCGCAAATCTCGATCTAGATCATTTGTTCATCAACAACAAAGGAAGGTGAAACTTCTTGAGATGTTATCCATTTCTTCTTCAAAAAATATTAGATTTGAACGCTGCAAATGACTTCTCAGAGTTGAATTAACTCCACATCCATAAACCACATATATGATGGATCTTAATATCATCGAATCCTTCGTTACGACAAACATGATACATATTACTAATCGTATCAATCTCCTTTACTTTGACTATAAACACTTGATGACATCAAATAACGTCTATTTTATAGCATCATTTATCCCATCTAAATTGCTCGTTTTACATTATTTATGCATGAATTGGTACTTAATTGCTTATATTTGTTGTTTGTAGTAACTATTGAGCAAAGAGTAAATGATGATCAAAAGGCACACAATTTGGACCTTAAACGAAGAAATTATGAAGAGCACTGTTCTGACAACGTATACGCCGTATCCATCAAGGAAGATATGGCGTATTTGTGCCTTAAGCTTCACTCAGCATCCACGAAGAATGATCTATACGGCGTATCCATATGAAGCCATACGCCGTATTGGATTGCAAATCATGGAATATTCTGGAATATAATAATCGTGGAGCCCACGCCAAGAAACCCTGATGTGTTTCGAAAGTTTTAAATTTATAAGTCTAATATTACCGGTTAATTATATAAAAACACATGGGTAAAGTATAACCCCCGTATGTAGTATAGTATTTCAGGTAATACCGGGTCATCCACAGGGATTTGATTATGTTCGTGTAATCACAAGTTGTATGCAAAAATTTAACAACTTTTCAGATGAGGTATGATTGATGAAGATTTCAATAATAAAGGAGTATGACTACTCGGATAGTTCATATAATTCTTAAGCAATGGTAGTGATCATGATCTTAGAATTTAGGACTTAACTTATAAAAAGGTTTTCTCCATAAATTAACTTGTTTTAACTTAAGACTTATATCAGTTAACTTAATCAGATGTGTCACTCAAATAATCAAGTTACGATTATATCAAATCTATTTTGTTTATCAATTAACATAACCGGATTTCTCCAACCAAATGATAAAGACCATAAACAAATCTTTAAAACTATATAGCACATAACAGGTCTTTCGACCTATACCGTTATGCGTATACAATCAAAGTTGATGAACAGAGTTGATAAGATTAGGCACGATAGGATTTCAGCACAAGCTTAAGATTAACAAGATCGTAATAACATCAAATGCTTATTTATTATATTAACATCACCGAGTAGTCATGAGAGATTTAGCCTCTCATGGCTAAGGTGTTCATAATAACAAAGTGAAATAGGAGAATAAGATAAATACAAGATCCGGATAGGCTATGAAGTATAAACACAACCCGTTTACAAGTGTCAAATCTTACTAAACTGTTATTTAACTAAATACTATGATATTGTTCTTCATTCTCATCGGAATTTCGTTCTTCACTCCAGGTAATGATGAAGAATATTTGAGAGAGATTTTGTGTTTTGATAATGATGTGAAATGAGAGAATTCTCCTCAATTTATATGTTGGATAAGGGGCAAAGTGCGACGCACATTCTAAATTGTGCGGCGTACTTGGGCTATGTCGGTGGAAATATCATAAATACTGAAAACAAATGCGTCGCACTTTCTCGGAAAACCGGCGCACTTGTGGTATTAACTGACTTCATTTATTTCAGTGTTAAGTGCGGCGCACATAAAAGATTGTGCGGTGCATTTTCTTGCGATTTTGGACTTTATTTTTTTTTTTTCTTCTAACTTTGCTTCCGATAGGTAAAAACACTTGTATTTTTTAGCTCGGGATGTCTTCAAGTAAACCTGCACATATTTTATGTGATTAAGTATTGAAAGTTCACGAGAAATGATGAAATATATACAAATAATGCCACCTAAAACATGTATAATTAAAGCGTTATCAAATCCCTCCATACTTAGCTATTGCTTGCCCTCAAGCAATCAAAGCAAGAAAACAAGATCATTTATCGTGGACGTGGAGAAATTATTTTATACAAGAGTTTACTGGTTTTATAACATTTCAGGCATAGACACATAACAAAACAGCTCACATAACGAATGTGTTTGTTTTTATATTCACTCAAGTCACTCATATAGGGTTTATTTTTATGAAGTCACTTAATTTTGCACAGACATAATCTAGATAGCTACCATAGGCTTGTACAAGACACATAAACATGCCCGTTGCGGCGTGAGCACCTAGAAAAAATCTTAAAGAGGTAAAACTTGATAATGATGTAGGTGAGTACGATACATAATTTATGTGCTACACCAGAGCCTTATAACAACTATGTAACTTTTTAATTAATACCATAACTTAAGGCTGGCATAAAGCTGAGATACTGAGCACGTAGATCATGAGATTCTTGGGATACTTTAGGAATTTTAGCACTGAAAGCGAGTGTGACATCTTTCAATTTTTAAGGTCAGTAACCGAAAGAAAACAAATGTTAAGTGACTCTTCTAAATTATTTATGAGGACAGTTTTATGTGGTCATACTATTTTACCATTCAACGCTTGTTTTACTAGGAACCCTAGTTATACGAAGGCACCTTTGACCTAACGATCATAGCTAACGGTCCTAACGACCAACGACATGCTCAAATAACATTATAACAATGTCAAAATACATGAGAGAACATAATTTAACAAAATCATAAACTATCTCAAAAGTTACATTTTTATGACGTTTTACGTATTTACCAATTGTACCCAATTTATACAAATTAACTTTCAAAATTTAAATAATACTTACAATATCAAATGAATAACAAAAAATAAGCAAAACCCCTCCCCATGGGTCCTAAAAAATGTCACCAACATCACCTCCACCATAAAACAATAAGATTGTGATCCGTCTCCAGATACGTATACGTAATATATAGTATAAGGATTAAACAATAATAGTATAGTAAGTATTTTCCGTCGGATTTAAGATAAACGCTTTTAACCAAAACGTAATATCAAAAACCTCCCGGGTCGTTTTTCCTCAAAGAAGTCGTGAATTGAAATTCGGTAATGTTCGTGATCGCGCGTTTTGAATAGGTAAAAATATTTTGATTTTGGTTTTTTAAATCCTACTAAATGTAAAGGACAAGTAAATAAATGCATGAAAACGAGTAAGCAAGTAACGAAAATTAAAACACTTAAGCATAAAAACGTAAACGGGAACTAAAAACGCGACATTTAAGCAAGTACATCAAATTTAAACCCTTCGAACGTAAATTTAATTTTAATAAATCCTAAATGACTAAAAATAATTTTCAGAAAAAGCATTATATTTTTTTGGTTTTTATTTTATTTATTATGAATTAAAAACATATTTAATGAAATAAAATGATTAAAAATACTAAACTAATTTTTAAAAATCCTAAAAAATTACAAAAAGTACTTTGAAGTATAAAGAACATAAGAAAAATATAAAACTTGAAAAGTGCAAAACGGATAAGCCAGAAAATAAGCAAACAAGCAATTAAGTAAAAAACTGGAAAATGGCTATTTTAATAAAGTAGTGCAAGTATTAAACTGAAAAAGACCCTAGGGCAGTTGGTGTTTGAGTGTGGTTTTGAGGCGTTGAGTATACTAAGGGGAGGTCATGGGTTCGACCCCCATGGCTTCCTTTTTGAAAAATAATTTTATTGTTTTAACTTTTTGCTAAAAACTTTAAGAACTAAAGAAAATAAGCTACTTTTGTCAAATGACTTATTGGTAAAACTAACTTTTAAGCTTAGAATAAGCCTTTTGAAACTGACAAATTTCTTTTTAAGCTTAAATTCAAAATTTGGCTAAAATGTTTTGAAAACTAGGAAAAAATAGGCAATGAAAGAAACTAATAAGCTGAAATAACATCTACCTAGACCTAATAAGCTAAAGTAACATGAATTTGACTAACAAATTGAGCTTAAAAGCTCTTAAAAGCTAAAAGACTAGCTGGCTTAAATAGGACAGATTTAAAGGAAAATGACTTATTTTGAGCTAATGTTAAGACCTAATAAGCACTTTGAAATCAAGAGTAAACCAAAAACAGATTAAGTTTGGCAACAAATGAACCCATAAAAACAACTTTTATGAAATTTAACTAAGAAATAAGCTAGAAAAATGGTTTTTAAAAGTTAAGTAACAGTTTATCTATGCTATTTTTTTAGGTTTAAGAAAGCTAATTTGTTAGCCCTAAAATTAAGCACTTAAAATAAGCTCCAATAGACAAAAATGACTTAAAACAGATTTGAGTTGTGCCAAGGGGCTTGTGTTCAAATAAGTGAGCCCATTATTAAACAGATTATAGCTAACTTAAATTCGCATTAGAAAATTGACTTTTTTACTTTTTGAACCTTGAACTTGTATTTAGACAAGATTTTAATTTTATAACCAAAATTGGCAAGTAGTAAAACTAGCACATTCAATAATAATTTTATTTCTACTGCATTAGTAACTAGAAACAAGCTCAAATTAATACCTAATTTAGATCTAAACTAATAAGCTATATTATGAAACTATAAATCCACAGATTCAAGTTATTGTTACCTTGAACCCTAAACTTGAACTTTAGACTATGAAAACTTTTGAAAATTAATCAAAAGAACTTAAACAAGTTTAACAAAATTAGATTTATAACCCAAAACAATTTCTATCCTATTTACTCATTTTGAAACTTCATGCCAAACACTCCTTTTTAAAACTCTAATGATGATTTTTATACTATAAGAAACCTACTGTAAGCTAAAACAGATTAAGCAAACATGCATTTTAAGGACAAATAAGCAAAATCCAATAAGAAATAAGCACTAAAATAGAAGTAAATAAGTTGAACCTATATAAGCTATTTTGTTTTTGTTTTTTAAGCAGTTTAATATCAAAAACATGAAAACTAAGATTTATACTAAAAATTAAACACAATAAGCATCTAATAACTATAATAAGCAGTGATAAGCTAATCTAAGTAATAATAAGCTAATATTAAGCAGAAAATAGCTGAAATGCAAAATTTAGCTTCAAAAGGTAAAATGAAAAACTTACAAGAGCCTTAGCACAAACAAGGCTCATTAAATTGCTCGAGGAGATACTCAACAAGCTCCAGCTTATATTAGGATAAGCTGGTGTGGTCTTAGAAGCCCATCCAGGTATGGCTTCCCTTCCATAATAAGCTGACGTAAAATTTTGGAGTGGATATGAAATTTAAACCTTATCCATTTTAGCTTTTTAGGCTTAACTGAATCTGAGAAAGCTTAAGTAGAAGTAAAGAGCTTATAAGAGCTTATGAAGTAATATGTAAACAGATTTTAAAGTAAATTGCATAAATGTGAACTTAAATTTAAGACAGGAATTGAAAAAAAACTAAATTTTATTGAATTAAAAAGGAAATTACATTGCTGAAAAGGAAATTACATAAAATAAATGATAATAAGCTGAAGAAGTAAGTTATAAGCTAATCTAAACTAATAATCTAATCCTACTCCTAGATAGATCTTTCTGTGTGTGAGAATGCTTCTATTTATAGTGTTGAGATGAACATTCTAGCCCTTCCAATGCTTTCCCGACTTCTAATCACAACCTTTAATCTTTAACCGTCTCTTGATCTTATGATTTGGACCATTGGATCATGTACCACGTTTTTCAGCCAATGAGAGTGCACGGGATCGCCAACGTGGCCCCTTTGTGTCAGACGTGTCAGCTGAAGGCTTTTAGAAGGGTTAACTTTTATTTAAAAAGGATAATTTGAGGTCTGGTAATATTTAGGAACGACGGTGAACAGTGAAACCTGTTCTCGCCCCTTTTTCTTTTATTATTTTGTTTGTGTTTGACCGAGTAAATTAAATGTTTGACTTGGGCTCGTTATATCTCAAAGGGTATTTGAGCTATAGGATTTAGTATTGGGCTTTTCAATTTTAATTTGGGTTCAGTTAATTGTAAATGGGTTTATATAATTTGACTTAACGACCATTAGTCCACAAGTAACAAAGGACTAACGGTGTTATTGTTTTTGAACTTTTAGTGCAAAAAGGTTTAACATTAAGGGCTCCTTTGGTATTTTCAAGGTTTTGTCATCAGGTAGGTTGACCAAAGTTGACTTTTGTTGACCTTGGTTGACCATTTGGTAGCAAACTCCCGGCTCTTGTGTATTCTTTTCGTCTCGTGTTCGTTTTTGTCCGGTTTTGTCTTTATTTTGTCCATTTCTTTAATATCCGTACCTGCACATACACAAACACAAAAACAAGCATATATTTGCAATTTTTATTATGTTTTTGGTCATTTGGGGTAGTTTTTCATGGTAAAAGGTATGTGTAAAATAGCACATACCAAATTCCCCCATACTAAGGTATTGCCGTGTCCTCACGCAATGTAATAAATACACGCTTAAAACTAAAAATTCCAATCCCCCCAAACTAATCACCTCGAAAAGTAGCTAAGTGCTCATCTAAAGGGATTAAGGAATCAATAGTCATGAAACGCCCCGTTTTTCCTTTTTCAACATTTTTCCATTTTTTACTTTTTTTTCATCACTTTCCATACTTCAACACTTCTTATCATTATGCTTTTGATAATACTAAGGATCATGGAACAAGCAAAATAAATTTATCGTCCCCAACTTTCACTTTTCCATACTAAGCTTAAAAACAAGATCATTGTCAAATACAAGTCATGATGCTAACACTACTCATAAATACTAATTGTGTATTACTTTTCCTCCCGCAAATCCTAATTTTGTATCTCAAGATTTTACTTAAGTCATATACCCAAAGGCTCTTTAAGACTTGTTTCGATACTTATTTAATCCAAAATAAAGTGGGACGGTTGAAAATAAAATTTAGCTTCCACCCTTATCCTTGAAAAACCGATGAAGTGAACGAAATTTTGGTTTTTGTTGCTTTTGCCTTAATTCATGTCATATACTCGTAGGCTCTTTAAGACATAAATCAAGTAATATTATTTATACCATATACCCTAAGGCTCTTTAAGGTACAAATAATTTCATGATTAGTATTACTTTTGCCATATACCCTTAGGCTCTTTTAGGCAAAAAGTAATAAAATGATTAACTCTACTCATGTCATATACCCTAAGGCTCTTTAAGGCATAAGTAAAGCAATAAACATGTGATGCGTATAATAAGCCAAAATTCAAATCATCGACTTTCAAATCAAAGGAAAGTTACTAAAAATTAAATTGAACCGGACAACCTTATTTATTAAACATTTATGCATATAAGTGAGACAAACTAATGGGAGGAAAAAGCCACAATTAATACTTATGAGCTTGAAAGAAAACCAACTATTCTACGTTTAATATCATGACTTATAATTAACACTATCAATTCTTGTTCTTCGCAATTTAAAATCTCTAAGAAAGAAACTTGTGAATGCTTAGCCTAGCGAATTAAGATCGGCAATTTAACAAGTCACATAGACTGGCAACAATCTCAACTCTAATAAATTGAGTTCGGCATAATGGATAAGCCTACATAAGACTAGCAACAAACTTGATTTAAATATGTTAAGGAAAAACCTAAGGTATAAAACCGGTAGGATCAAAATTTATTTCTCGTTCTCACCTTTATTTGTGTCACAACACTTATTTCATCACTTTATTCCAACATTTTTCACTTTTTTATGCATAAAAATTTAAAAATTTTGCTATTTTTCACATAAATCACATATTTTTTGTGGAAAAACGGTTTACGTGAAAACAACGGACGCATGTATAGTCAAATCGATAGATCCCCCCCTATACTAAAACTACACATTGTCCTCAATGTGATATTGATACCCCCATACTAATTTCAATGCATAATCTTGATATAAAGGGGTCTCTACGCAAATCTAAAGCCGTTTATTAAGTATGCTAAAGATAAACGTTAGTCGATAAGATTTGGATATCATATTCTCAATATAAGCATGCTAAGGATTTGAAGAGCGAGTGAACGATGGACAAAACACCGAGCACGAGAGCCTTCAAAATCCAGGCAATCTTGGACAAAACAAACCACAAAACATGAAACATGAGAAAAGAAAAGGCGAGCCCCCTCACATCAAATGTTAGAAAATAGATAAAAAGATAGAAACGCTTATTTTTGTTAACCGAGTCATGAGCTTGACTCGACCCTGAATTAAGTTATCCATGGGGGAGCAAATGGAAGAGAAAATCTCAATCGGGCTTTCATTAATGTTTGGATAAACATATGAAAGTTCCATCCCGATGAGATGCTACCGGCTCTAAGTGGAGATGCCAGGATCAAAAATGGTGTCTTCACTCCCGGTGGAGAGAAATAAAGGAGAATCCACAGGGTAGGTGAGAAATGGGAGAAAAGTCCGAATGACAAATGTGAAGGATTCGTCATCTTCAATATTTTAGGAAAAATCAATCTCACCTCCCCCTGGGTCAAAACATTCGTCTTCATTAAGCTCATCAAAATTGTTTATCACTGGCGCATCGGGCTCAATGTCGAAGGTAAAACGCTCATACTCGGGAATAGGATCATCGTTAAGTAAGTTGTCAAGAAAAACGATATCCCCTTCCGAGTCAAAATCACTCTCAATACCCGGTGGTATCGAGTCTTCCAGAACAAGAAATGTATCAACCTCCTCTATAAGAAAGTCATTATCCACAACGGGAATAGGAGAAAAGGAGGGATATTCGAGCACAAAAGGAATAGAATGAGTATGATTCAATGCTTCGATCTTATCAATAAGAAGATTGACATTTAATAATTTCTCACGTAGAATTTCGTCCTCGATTTGAAGAATATCAATATTAATCGCTCCTTCTTCTTCATCAAAATCGTCTTCATCAATTCTCGGTAAAATTGGATCAATAAGATCGAGTTCACCGGCGAACTCCTTAGGAAGAAAATCAATCTTAGGAGATGTGATCAAAATATCTCGACTAAGCAAAGAGTTAATAAGTCTAAATTCGACATCAAAGTGACCATTATCACAAAATGGCCCATCACAAATATCGTCGGAAATACCCTTGGGCTCACATGGGATTGGGACAAGATTCTTAACACTAGACTTTATTACTTCGTCCGATTTCGTTTCCGAAATAGTGTTAAGATGCTCGTCCCCCATACTTAGAGAGTTATCGGGCTCCACAGTCGGTAAGTCTGGTGTAATTGCTTTAGACGATCTATATATAATAGTATACTCATCATCATCAACCATAGGAAAATTCCAATTTAGAAGAAAACTTTGAGCTACCAGCTCCTCCTGCTCTGCCTATTTTTCTTGTTTTGGTTGAATTCCATTAAGAATTTGCAAATCATTCATAAGTTTAAGAAGCAATTCTTGCATAACTTCAGGTTAATTCTGCTCTTCTTCCACAGCTTGCTTAATTTTAAGAAATCTCTCCTCAGATAGCAATAAAGCCATGCACTTTTCTTTAGGAGGTATATGATCATACTCATTTAAAAAGGCTTGAATAGTTTCCATTAAGTTTTTTCTGGCTTGCAAAATTTCCACACTCGTTTCTTGAGGAGGATGATGAATTATGGGAAACTGCGGGGGTTGGAATTGGTCAAAACCGAAAGAATTAGAATTATAGCAATAATTAGGTTCATAGAAATTTTGGTTCAACGGTTGACACTGAAAATTCTCATGAGGACCCCCGCAGTTTTCACAACAAAGATATTGTTGTGAAAAATTTGGTGAAGTTAGTGGGAAATTATTATCGAAGTTTTGATCGAAACACGGGTTCTTATTGTAAACAAACGGAACTTGAGGTGGACAATCGTAACCATAATGAGCATCATTTCCATATAATTCACAAATATTCGTCTCGTACTGGGGTTGTAGAGGGTAGTCAGAAAAATTGAGAGAATTTTGATTTGTATCATACTTACAATGAAAATAAATTCCTCCATAACGCATATTTCCACACCTTTCGCAATTACATTGTCGACAAATCGAACCGTCTAAAGGACCTCCACACCCGTAGCAACTAGGTGGGTAAAATGACGTCATTAGAATTAAACAATTTAGAGGATAAGAAGAAAGAATTAAACGTATAAGAGGGTAAAGGAGAATATTTTTAGATTTTGAAAATAATACATAAGAAAAGAAATTAAAATAAGAAAGAAAAATATTTTTGGTAACCGAAAATCAAACGTGCACGGTAGCTCTCTAAAAATACGCACAAGAAAGCGGAGGAGCTTGTAAGCGTGAGGCGCTATTTAGAATAACCCTTCTCCTTTTGGGTGATGTTCTTAGGATCAAACCCGCCTTAAACTTCTCTTATAGTTCGTAATCTAAAGGTGAGCCGTAACAACGATTTAATAAACGGTAATTTTTTTAATAAAAGAAAATAAAAGTGTAAAATATTTTTGTATTTTTTTATTTATCAATAAAAATATTTACAAACGGAAAATAACTTCACGAGGAAGGTTCTTCAAAACACTAATCTATGAACGAAACGCGAAATTCGTTACACACCTCCCCGGCAACGGCGCCAAAAATTTGTTCACGTCCCAAACACACTATATATAATATAAGTATATAAGGATGTAACAATTATAGTATAGTATGTATTTTTCGTCGGGTTCGAGAAGCAAACTTTTAACCAAAGTTGTCTCAAAAACCTCCCGGATCGTTTCCCGACGAGGTGCGAATTGAAAATCGGCCAAGTTCGTGATCGCGCGTTTTGAATGGTTTAAAAGGATTTTTGAATGGGTTTCTAAAACTACTAATCGTAATTAACAAGAAT
>BQNB010124199.1:0-16208 GCA_026074375.1 Tanacetum coccineum
TAGTTTTCTTTGAAAAATGGTGCGAATTTTAAAATTTTTGACATGTTTTTCTTACTGAACTAGAATTAATCTTTGATGAGCACACTATTATCCCATAATTAAATTGGTAAGGTTAAGACTAATATTACATTTCCATTTATTATACAAAAATTCACCAAATATATGAGAGTGCCGGTAGTATTGTAGACTTTAGAACTTGGCATGTATATCTTGTCAAGACCTAATTGGTTAGTTAGAATAGACGGTTCAAGAAGGCAACATCTTAGGAAATTAGTTCGTTAGAATAGACGATTCGACTAGAACTGAAGCTTCAGCTTCAGCAGTTTCTATGTAGTTTGTTTGACAGATAAATAAACTCTTCAATGTGTTTCACATTAATTGGAAGAGATAGCATTTACTCTAGGAATCCCTTTCCTTTTATAGTCAAAGGGATTAGGGTTTACAAGTTTTACCTAGACTACGTGGCAAGCATTAAATGGGTGGTTGAACTACCATTTAATGTACGTTTTCGTTCTTAGTACTAGGTACTGCCCTTTGAGGAAAGTTTTTGTACTTATATACCAACTTTAGAAGTAACATTTCCCAAGGAGATTGCTTTATTCCTTTTGACATAAAGCAATCTTTTTCCCACCTTGTAACCTTCTAGAAGTGAAACATAGGGGTGTCCACAGTTCGGTTTGGGTTGGTTTTTGGCTAAAACCGAAACCGAACCAAAATATTTGGTTTTTATAAAACCAAAAACCGAAACCGCTCGGTTTTTGGCGGTTCGGTTTTTTTGGTTTTTTTATTTTTGCGGTTCGGTTTTTCGGTTTTTTCAGTTTCAAACCGTTTAAATTTGGTTTTTGCTAATTTATATTAATAAACTTGTTTTACGTAGAAAGTTGGTTATTTTTTTTTAATTTTTTTGTTAATATAAGCCTAATAATGTTTACACAAATTTTTATAATTATACACATATAAATGAGAGACACACACATGCATGTGAAAATACACATAGTATGATCATTGTCATTGTAACGATATATTGTCAAGTAAACACATGTACACGACAAACATATATATAAACATTAAGATAATATATACTATAATAATTTCATCCCTAAAATAAATATGAATTTAAAATTTTTAGTTATCATTTATTTATTTATATTATATTAATTATATATTATTATAAAACTGGTTTGGTTCGGTTCGGTTCGGTTTTTACTGTTCGGTGTTTGAACAAAAACCAAAACCGAACCGAAATTTTTCGGTTTTTGTAAAATTAAAAACCGAACCATCGGTTTCTAGATTCGATCGGTTTTTTCGGTTCGGCTTTTTCAGTTTTCAGTTCGGTTTTGGTTTTTTCGGTTTCTTCTGCTCACCCCTAACATTTATTAAGCTGATGGGAGCAAAAGGTCACAATTAACCTCTATGAGCTCTAAAGAGATCCAACTACTCCATGTTTAGCATCTAACTTATATAAAACTCTATCATTTCTCGTTCTTTGCAAATTTAAAATCTTTACTAAAAAGATCCGCGAATGCTTAGTCTAATAAAAACAAGTTTTGCATATTTAAAGTCTATTATGAAAACTTGAAAACTCTTGGCTTTTTCAAGCTAGAATTCGCGTTTTAAAGCTTCTTGTATAAAAGACTAGCAAAAGCTTAAATTTATATAAGTTAAGAGGCAAGCTAGAGCGCAACATGCTCGATCAAGTCAAAATTTATGCTCACAAAGACAAAACTACGTGTCAAAACACTTATTTTATTTTTGAAATTTTTTAAAATTTTGGCATGTTTTTGCTATTTTTGGTGGTAAAACGGGGTTACGAGAAGACAAGGCAAATGCACGTAAGATCAAATCGAAAGATCCCCCCATACTAGAACTACACATTGTCCTCAATGTGAGACTGTCACCCCCATACTAATTTCAAAGCATAATCCAAATATTAAGGGGTCTCTACACAAATCTAAACTCGTTTATTAACTATGCTAATAGATAAATGTTAGTTAATAAGATCTAGGATATCGGATTCCCATAAATAAGCATGTGAATGATAGAATATCAAGTGAACGATGGACAAAACCACGAGTACGAGAGTCTTCATAATTCGGGCAATCCTAGACATAAAACATGAAACATGGGAAAGGAAGAGGCGAGCCTCTTCACATCACACTTATTCATAACTATTATAATAATATACTACTACTAGGGATAAGCATGGGTTACCACCCGCGAAGCACTTATTTTTGTTAATCGAGTCACGAGTCTGACTCGACTCCGAATTTAGTGGTCCATGGGGAAAATTTGAAGATCCGGGACAACCATCGGTGATATGTCCCCTCCAAAATAGTGTTTAAGTCTATGACCGATCACCTAGAAATTTAGTCTGTCGATTTGAGATAACTCGACGGTACCATAAGGGGAAACTTAAGCAACGGTGAACGGTCCGGTCCAACGGGTTTTGAGCTTACCTGAGAAGATCTTTAATCGAGAATTAAAGAGAATAACTCTATCACCAACGTTGAAGACGCGGTCCTTAATCTTGGAGTCATGAATCTTCTTCGTTTTCTCTTTGTAGATTAAAGAGTTCTCGTAAGCTTAATCCCGGAGTTCATTTAATTCATTCATTTGAACTTTCTGATGATCACCCCTGATCTTAAGGTCAAAATTACAATGTTTCAAGGCCCAATAGGCCTTATGTTCAAGTTCAATAGGAAGATGACAACCTTTTTCGTACACTAGCTTATAAGGAGTGCACCCATGGGTGTTTTGAAAGCAGTACATAATACCCATAAAGCATCATCTAACTTATCAGACCATGAAGCACGATTTTTACCTACGGTCCTTTCTAAGATACGTTTCAAACCATGATTTGAAACCTCAACTTGTCCACTCGTTTATGGATGATACGCGATAGAAAGACGGTGAGTAACTCCATACTTAATCATGACCTTTGCAAATAGGTAATTGCAAAAATGGGTACCACGATCACTAATTATAGCACGAGGAGATCCAAATCGGGCAAAGAGATATTTTAAGAATTTAACAATAACTCGGGCATCATTAGTGGGGAGCGCTTTCGCTTCAACCCATTTAGACAAGTAGTCAACGGCCATGAGAATGTACTTGTTTGCTCGAGAAGAAGAGAACGGTCCCATAAAGTCGATGCCCCACACGTTAAAGATCTTGCATACTTGAATTGTATTTTGAGGTATTTCGTCTTTTTGCGAGATTTTGCCTTGACGTTAACATAAGTCATATAACTGTACCATGTCATGGGCATCATGTTAATTTGTCGGCCAATAGAAACCAGAATCGAAGACTTTCTTAGCAGTGTAGTTCGCACCATGATGTCCCCCAGTGGGTCCATTATGGCAAGCCGTGAGGATATCAACGGCTTCTCGGTCGTGAACACATCGTCTAATCACTTGATCCACACAAATCTTAGACAAGTAGGGGTCGTCCCAAAAATAATGCTTAACATCCTTAAAGAATTTTTTCTTTTGTTGGGATGACATCCCTTTTACTACAAAATTTCCCGCATGGTAATTTGCAATGTCGGCAAACCATGGGGTACTAGAATCACCATGAAAAGATATCATTTCGAGGGTCTCGAGAGGGAATGTTTCATTAATTTCCTTTTTCTCGAGATCAACTTCATGAGGATTTTCTAATCTAGATAAATGGTCGGCCGCGAGATTCTCCGCTCCTTTTTTATCACGAATAATGACATCAAATTCTTAGAGTAGGAGAATCCACCGGAGCAATCTCGGCTTAGCATCTTGCTTAGCAAGAAGATACTTTAGAGCCGAGTGGTCCGTATACACTATGGTCTTTGATAAGACTAAGTAAGGCCGGAATTTCTCGAAAGCATACACCACGGCTAATAATTCTTTTTCCGTCGTCGTGTAATGTGCTTGAGCATCCGTCATGGTCTTACTTGCATAGTGTATAGGCTGAAAATGTTTGGTCTTACGTTGCCCCAAGACTGCACCTACCGCGTAATCACTAGCGTCGCACATAATTTCAAATGGTAGGTCCCAATCGGGGACAACTAAAATGGGGGCTTCGGTTAACTTTTTCTTAAGTATATTAAACGCTTCAATACATTCTTTTGAGAAAACAAACGGGGTTTCTTTTTCAAGAAGATGGGTCATCGGCCGGGCGATTTTAGAAAAATCTTTGATAAATCGACGATAGAACCCGGCGTGACCTAAAAAAATTCGAACGCCTTTGAAGGAAGTCGGATGAGGGAGTTTAGCTATAACATCAACTTTAGCTCTGTCGACCTCAATCCTGAACTTTGAAATCTTATGGCCGAGGACAATGCCCTCTTTTACCATAAAATGGCATTTCTCCCAATTTAGAACTAAATTAGTGTCTTCGCATCTTTTGAGCATTTTGTCTAAATGGGAGAGGCGTGAGGAGAAAGAATCCCCGAAGACCGAGAAATCGTCCATAAAGACCTCCATTGTTTCCTCGATCATGTCGTGGAAAATGGCCATCATACACCTTTGGAACGTGCCCGGAGCATTACATAAACCAAAAGGCATACGTCGGTAGGCAAACGTCCCATAAGGGCAAGTGAAGGTGGTCTTCTCTTGGTCTTGCGGGTCAATTGGAATTTGAAAATATCCAGAAAATCCATCTAAAAAGCAATAGTATTCGTTCCCTGCTAAACGTTCTAGCATTTGGTCCATGAAAGGCAACGGGAAATGGTCTTTACGAGTGGCATCATTAAGCTTACGGTAGTCAATACAAACGCGCCATCCCGTAACTAACCTAGTAGGTATCAACTCATTATCTTCATTTTCAACTACGGTCATGCCACCCTTTTTAGGCACACAATGAACGGGACTCACCCACGGACTATCGGAGATAGGGTAAATCAATCCGGCATCAAGGAGTTTGATAACTTCCTTTTTGATAACCTCATGAATTTTCGGATTCACCCTTCTTTGATGTTGAACCGCCGGTTTGAAGTCATCTTCCATTAAGATCTTGTGAGTACAAAAACTAGGGTCGATACCCTTAATGTCAGAAATTTTCCATGCGATGGCCCGTTTGTGTGACTTAAGAACCTTTAAAAGGGCGGCTTTTTCTTCATCTTTTAATTCTTTAGAAATTATGACGGGTAATTTATCGGTTCCTTCTAAAATACATATTCAAGATGAGACGATTGAAGGCTTAGTCATAGTAACATCAACTTTCTTAAGGTCGTCATTCTTCAACGCAGGGAGAGTTGGAGAAGGATCTTCATTCAACAATTACTCAAGGTAAAGAATGTCTCCCTCCGTGTCGTAATAATCGTCATCTAAGTTAGAAAGCTCTTCCGGGGTACGTAGAAAAGTCTCAATCTCTTCCAAAATGAAATCTCATCCTTCAAAAGGAGTGAATAAGTGGGAAGAAGAAGCGATGATAGGATCCGAAGGAGTAAGATTGCCACTTGACGAACTATCCGAAAATCCGAGTACTTCTTAAGCATACTCCTCATAAGCAACGTCTATGACATTGACTTGATTAACCATTTTGTAACTACGGGAGTATCTCGAAGTTTGCCCGACTTTAAATGTAATGGCCTCATCATCGACTCGTAGAGTTAATTCTTCACCATAAACATCGATTAAAGCTCTTGCCGTCCTCAAGAAAGGTCTCCCGAGGATGAGGGGAACCCGAGGATCAACATCGTAATCAACTACAACGAAGTCGGCCAGAAAATAAAACTTTCCTACTTTTACAAAAACATCTTCGGCGACACCTTTCGGATGAGCGACCGATCGGTCTGCGAGTTCGAGTGTCATGCGGGTCGAAGTGAGTTCCGGGAGCGAAATCTGTTTCCCTTGAAAAAGAAGGCAATTAAGATTAATGCCTTAATGCTACGCCAAGATCGGCCAAGGCTAAGCATTCATCTAGCTCTGGAAAATCACACGGGATTAAAAACTTGCCGGGGTCTCCAAGTTTTTTGGGCAACTTCTTTAGGAGCACCGCCGAACAATTTTCATTTAACGGAGTATTTGCTAATTCAAACAACTTTTCCTTATTACTTAGAAGACTCTTAAACGTAGAAGCAAACTTCGGCATATGAAGAAGAGCATCCGTGAAGCTAATATCGAAGTGTAATCTTTGAAAGATTTGAAGAAACTTCAATATTTGATTTATTTAGATTTTTCACGGAGCTTTTGGTCGTTAAGTCTCGAAGGATAAGGTATTGACGGTTTAGGATTAGTCTTCAGAAGCAACTTCAGGCTCCGGAATTGGTCTTGGACAACCGGAGGTTGGACGTGTGCGGTACTTCCTAAACTTGTATGTTTGCACCTTGGTCCCTTGTCCCGCCTCTAGTTTCACGTTCCACGTCCTTCGGGGGAGGAGAAGGAGTAGTGGAACTAAAGGTCCATCAATAAGCAACACACTCGGGAGGTAATAGCTTTTACATCACCTCTCGGGTTAGCAACGGTATTACTAAGAAGTGATCCCAAACCCGAGGAATTTTGATTTTTCATATTAGTTAATATGTTCATTATTTGATTGTTTTGATGTTCTATTTTATTGGTTCTTGCATCAATCGTAGATTTAAACTCATTTCGTAATTCCGTTTTCATTTTCGTTATTTGAGTTTGCATTGCTCTTAATGTATCTTCATTACTCTTCATGTAGTTTGTTAACTCGTTTGAAGGTCCAACTTGAGCTTGATAATTCAGAGCTTGAAAATTAGGAGCTTGAAGATTAGGAGCTTGATAATTGTTATTTCCTTGATTGAAATTTTACCTTCTTCCTTGATTGTTCGGAGCTTGATAATTCGGGGCTTGAAAATTCCCTTGATTTTGATGGTACCGGTTTTGATTATTTTGCACATTCGGTTGATTGAAACCGGGTGGTCCGAGGTAATTATTCGAGCGATAGCTAAGCAAATTACAGTCACCTTGCCGTTGGTAAACTTTTTGATCTCACTTCTTGGACAGTACTTGACAGTCATCATCTTCATGAGAGTTTTCCAGGGCATGCCATAAGCGGCATCATGACCAACTGTCTTGACATGGGAGTTCCACCACGTTAAAGTAGCACCAAGAAGAGTGCAAGTAGCAAACTTGACTTGGTTCTCAATAGTATAGTTACTGATATGGAAAACCGATTCCATCTTTTCAAACCACTGAGTTAGACCAACAACTCCTTCAGTACCCTTAAAAGTAAGGGGTTGACAGTTCAAGAAGTCCTTGAAAGTACACTCTCGGGGAGTGCGAGTAGGTCTTTCAGTTCCTGATCTTGAATTTTGGCTACCATCGCCATTCACACCGCTGTTCCTTAGTTGTTCTTGATTTGCGAGTGCTTCAGCGACTCGTGTTTCGATTAGCTGATTGATGGCAGCAGCACTCATTGGTGCATCAGTAGTAGTGCTAGCATTTCTAGCAGGATTGTTGGCGGTTCTAGCAGATGGGGCCCTTCTAGCAACTGGAGCTCTTCTGGCAACTGGAGCTCTTCTAGGAGGCATGATTCTTCAAAATCACAGAGTAATAATTTAAAATTTGTTCCATTCCAAAAGTCGTGTTTCAAAAGTGAAATGTTGTGAAATAATGTGTTGAGGTTGAGTATGAGTTTTAGACCATTGTGTTATTCGTAATGTTTTGAGAATTGTTCTAGTATTTATATAAATAACCCTTATATAAATAATTGTAGAGTATGCGTAAGGGAATGTAAGCATATATATGTGTATATATTTAAGACCCTTATAGTAATATACGTAGTATAATATGAACACGTATATGAATCATGTAAGCATCTAGTATAACCAACTAATGCAACTCGATAGTGTATGTCATGTATGCATCTAGTACAATTACTAATGCAAACAACTAGTATATGTATGTCCCGTGAAAACCTTTTGTATGATGCAATGTTTGAAAACGGTTATAGTCCAAGTAAAAACATTTGACCTGGTTCTCTATAACCTTGGCTCTGATACCACTCTGTAACACCCCCAAATTGGGTCGCAGCGGAATGATGTGTATCCGGGAGCGTTACATTACAGATCAATAGCACAAGATATGAGAACGACCTCAAAAAGAGTCGTTTAAAATACGATACATTGGATTTATTGAAATTGTTTGATACAAAGCACGAAGGCTTAAATAGTTCAACATTTGAAATAAAGATTCTAGATCATAACAATCGTCCCGAAATATAATGACTCCAAATCTTTATGCATGACACCCAAAAGACTATCCCAATGTATCTTGTGCACCTCGTGCATCATTGACCTGAGAAAAACATGCTTAAAACGTCAACATAAAGTTGGTGAATTCATAGGTTTATGTAAATGAAATGTAGGACCGTAAGATTTCAAGTGTATGATAATGCAACATATGCAAACATCACAAATGTAATTACGTTTCCCTAAGCTCATGACACCGAAGCTCGACGAGTATGAATGCAATATAAATATTGCCACATTGCCCGTGGTGATGTTCTAACCCGCAACATCCGAATCCGATATGGTATACATCCGTTGGTTCACTCCGTGACACCAGTGAGAGCTACTTACCCGGATGGGGATGTCAACCCCAATAGATCTATTTATAACATTCGCGCTCACACGAAGTAATTGACAGTTTATGATAATGGGCCAAAAGGGTTATCGCTACTTAGGCAAACACGTAATCATGGTAAAATGTTCACTTACGTCCAATTTGTAAAAGCAAAGCATGTTTCTCACCCCAAAAGATATAAAACATTTATCCAAAACGAGTAAAAGTGGGGCTATGAACTCACATTAAGTAGAAGCAAAGTAGTGGCACGAAAACGATGCAAAAGACTTTATCCGCAACCTATGAATAAATAATACATATTCACTAAACGGAAGAGTAATAATATAATTACTTGCAAATTCTTGTCCCTAGTGTGTGCTTGAATATACTTGAATTAATGATATTGGAAAACGATTTTCTTATTTTAAAATAGTCAACTTTATCGGGTCAACGTGGTCAAACCGTAAGTATATAATTTAGAATCGGACATTTAGAAACTAGGTCCGTCTATACTTTAAATATTAGTTTCGGTCGGTCCTTGGTTTGGTCTCTAAGTGCGTTAAATAAATTCGATGAAAACGTGACGTTTACTTTTTGAGTTAAACTTATATTTTACCAAGTTTTTAACATGAGTCGCTTAGAGTGTTACGATTAGTTTACGGGTTCGTTAATTGACGATATTAAAGTAACATACATTGAAATCTGCTGGAAATCAACAACTTCCGTTAAATAAGTTTCGGCTAAAAATGTCGTTTAAGTCGTTAAAAATAGCGTTAAACAAGTGCGGGTCGCGAAACTTCTCAAGACTTAGAAAATAATTGGTTTATTTCAACTGCTAATGTTTGCGTGTCCAGACTTTAGAATCAGTTGGTGGATTCGTTACTTAACTTTAAAACAAGTAAAAGCACATTGAAACTATTTTTGTGGGAAAACAGATACGTGAGAACAAAACAATAAGCAATCAATATCAAATCGATAGATTCCCTATCCATTGAGGTCCATTAACATTCTCTAAGTCCATTAATCTTCATTAAACTGTATAAGCTCACAAATAAGTTGTTTGAGCTTATTGTGGCTTATAGGTTCATGTTTGGACTCGGTAATAGGCTAACAAGCCCATTAAGGGTCCGATTGGTTTTCTAACAAGTATTAGGGTCCATTTAGCTTCGATAAGCATTTTAGGTTTCTAAATAAGCTCGTGGAGCTTATAACTAAGCTGTGGCCTTATAGCCACGGCCTATTGGGCCTACTAGGCCCGAATAGTGGGCTGCTAGAATTAAACAAACCTAATCTTGGTCCATTAAGCTCACTAGTTAGATTCTAGGGTTTGCAACCTTTCAATAAGCACTTGAAGCAATTATTATTTGTGTTTTACCACATGCATTCGCTTTATAAGCTCGTATACTCCTTCCCAAGTCGTGTCATCACATTTTTAGTGAATGTTTACGAATAAGTTTTATACACTTCGCGTATGTGTGGTAGTTTTCAAGTTATTTTCCATTCTTGCAATTTAAATGATACGTTAAAGGCTTAACTTGATTTTTTTAAACAAGTTTTATACATGTTAGCACCACACAAGATCTTATACGTGTAATATATATGCGTAAACCATGCAATGGTTGAACCATGCACGTTCATGCTTACATAATTTGTCCAACATAAATTTATGTGACTCATATAACTACAAACAAATAGAATATGACATGTAATGAGCTTAGTTCGACTTACAGGGGGTCCTATTGTTTGGTTTTTGGCTTAGAAGGAGTTTAAATGATACCCAAATTCGTTTACACCCAAACATGTATAAACCCTAAGCTTCAAAGCTTAGTATACCCGAACCTTAGCTTGTATACTCCTCCTAACGCTCTTGTATGCGAACCTAGTACTCCTTGTGTCCTTTGAATTGTAATGTGGGTACGTATTGGTTCGGTTATTGCTTAACCCGAAACAATAGAGAGAAATGAGAATGGTTTAGCTTTGTGAGAGGGTTTGTGAGTTTTAGGAAAGTGTTAAGTGTCAATGAGAGTGAGTATATATAGGCTTATGACTTAGTTAGTTCTTCCTAGTCCTTAACCACAACCAAATTGTACCCTATATAGTGGTTTAGGGGGTTTTAGTTAGCCACACATGGTTTCTAGCTAAACCACCCAAGTATAATCCTTAATTACCCAATATTTTTACAAGATTTGCTAGATTATGAAATCTTATGGTTTTGTGTGTGTGTTTGCTTAGCCGCGGAATTAAGGTAGACAAAGGGAGCAAATGGGTTATTAACCATTGTATAATAGGTTAGTTAGAGACCATTTGTACAAGTTTTAATTAAGCATAGGTTGTACAAGTACTTTAGGGATCATTAGAGGATTTTCTAGCTAGTTTAACACAAGGGACGAATGGTTATGGGTTACTCTTACCCATATTCGGCCAACTTGGGTTCTTAACACAAGAATTTATTAAATTTTTTGTTTAAGGATTAAAAGTGGGTATTGGTTTGAGTCTAGGTAAGTCCAGGTATTTCCGAGGTGTGTCTAAATGTATTTTATTGCGAAACGTAAGCCCTTTTACGTGACCAATAAAAATAAAAGGCGCAAAGTCAACAATTATCTTTCTAATAATTACTTAACACTTGCTTGACGTATACCTTAATTTATTTGGTGAGCATTTACGTTAAATGATTTTTTCTAGTCTACGCGATTTAGCTTAAAAGTCAAATTAAAAGTAAACACGTATCGGACTAAAATAAATAGTGAAGAATAATATAGTCGTAAAATGACCTGAAATTGAGAAATGTTACATCCATTGAAGTATAGAGGGGATATTTATAGGTCAAGACTAAGGAAACTATTCTAACTTAACAATTTTAGTCCCTGCGAGTCTTGCCTAATGATAACTAATGTAATTTCGGACAAGTCAACATATTTTAAGGCTAACAACCTTTATTATCATAAATTAAGTCATAATAGTTAATTATCTTTTTATTAATTAGGAGTAGTTATTAGATTAATCAAAACCCCTCTCAAACCTGATTGCTTAATTGCTTTGATAAAAATATAAAAGACAAAAAAATCTTCCCTTAATCTCTCAGACTTAGGTACATACACTTCGAACCTACCTCACTATTCCTCTAAAGAACGATCAATCCCCCAGACTTACCTATACTACACTAAAACGGTTAGGTTCACTGCCTAGGAGGATTGTAAAACTTTTGTGGTTTTGAAAAAATATGCATCAAGTTTTTGGCACTGCTGCCAATGAATAGTCTAGGTTTTAGAGTCTATTTACCTTAGGTCTACTCACTAGATTCCTATCAAGTGAGATTTTTGTTTTTATTTTGTAGCTTTCTTTTAGTCTATCTTTCCTTTGTGTTTTTGTTAGTAACCTTCTCACTAACCTTTCATTCATCATCATGGCGGGTGAATAGACAGATGACCAACTTTTATGGTTCATAGAATATTATTACCAAAACAATTTTCACAAGACTTTCAAAGCCACTTAAAGTATCTTGAGGAAAAATTTAGATTGATGAATGATGAAGTACAAAATCCAAACCCACAAAATACATCACCTAGTGAAATTAATGAACCATATGAGCCTTCACCTAGGATGGATTTGTATGAACAACCTTCGTGTTTAGGATCAACTTTTGTTAGTGAGACTCTTAGGAAAAATGACCAAATGCATCAAACTTTTGAGAAGAGCTACCTAGCAATGACCCATAAGTTGGATGACATGATAGAATTACCTAAGTCACAACCTATGAAAACATATAAGGAGGATTTAGAATGTGAGATGGTTATGGTTAAGGTACCTAGGTGCATGTCATGGTTAGATGCATATGATGGAGGATGAGGTAGAAAATCTAAGCCCACAAAGTACCCTATAGGTCCTCCCATCATTTGAGGTATACACACCGCCTGCGACTTACCTGAAAGAAGAAGAAGACACTATAGGAATCCCTATGGAGGTAGAACTTTTGGACCACATAAAACTAAAGGATTTAGGCTTGAATACTTGTAGTTATGACCTCTTTCTTAGTTCTAGAGAAATTCCTAGTGTTGATGAACTAAGCCTCAACTTTTACTTAATTTTTCACCCTTAGATAAAAATCTAGGAGACAAAAGAGGAACTAACCCACCCATCAACCCATATAGTTTGGGTATTTTTAGGAGAAAGGTAGTAGATCCATTAACCATTCATACACCACCTTCTCCTCCACGTGGCATACTTCCATCGAAATGGTGTGTATCGCTACTATCACCCACACTTAACGCTAAGTGTACGGGAGACTTCCTTTTTACGCGTCAACTAAGCGTAGAGTCGGGCTTGTGACTCCAACAAAAACAAGCGCTTCTCGGGGGGCAACCCGAGCATTTTTATTTGTAAGGGTGTGTTTGGTAGGGAGAGTTGATAGTGGAGAAATGGAAATTAATTCAATTCTCATGTTTGGTAGAGAGAATTAAAAAAGTGGAGAAATCAAGAGAAATTGATAGAGAAATGGAGAGATATATGTAGTGTAATTTAACAACATTCATTTCCATCATTTTGATAGAGAAACTAGAGAAATGGATTTTTTTTATAAAAAAATAGTTTTTTTTTTATTATTATTTTTTAATTGCTTCCGGTTAAAATTTGATTAAAATATGAATTTTGTTATTAAAAAAAAAACTATTTTTTATTTTATAATCTCTTTTCAATTAGATGATTTTCAAAGAAAAATAAAGATTTTTATGATTATTTTTTATTTTAATTCTCTGGCGCTACTAAACGGTGTAATTCAATAAATTTCTCACTCAATTCCAATTGTCTGAATTCCTATTCTCTGCTTCATTTCTAATCTTTGAAATTCTCTCTACCAAACGTGCCCTCAATGTTTAGTATAGAAATGAACAAGAAAGAAGAGTAGAGTTGTGGGTATAACTTACTCAAGTGGTGCCCGAGGTTTACAACTCGCTGAGATATGGCCCAAGAATCAGATCGTGCCGGGGCACCAAACAGTGGTTGTATTTTTATCTTTGGTCCTTTAATGCAAATACCAATTAAGTTACTGTATTATTTTTCTTAAAGATGCAAACTTGAAAACTAGCCACATACTTCACAAATCATTTGCGAAAGAGTCAAAAAAAAAAAACAATGCTATATGGAATGAAAATGTTTAGGTTGCGTTTAGTTGGAAATTTTGTTTCCTAGTTTTGTGTTTTTAAATTTGTAAAAAAAAAGAAGAGATTTATTTTCCACAAAACATAAAAAACGCGTTCATATGATACTGTTTTTCATTCCAAAAAAAACAAAATAAAATGTGTTTTGTAGTTTTACTTATTGGGAAATGCATGTTTTGTGTTTTGTAGAGAATTTTGTTGGAAAATAATGATGAACGCGATCTCTGTTTTCCTTGTTTCTCACAAAACATTTTGTGAAAACAAGTGTGTTTTCCCCCAACTAAACGCACCAAATATCTTGAACCTCTTCGAAATTTAATGCTTTTATATTTAATGAGATTTTATAAAGTCTTAAGAAGTTTATGCACAATGAAGAAAGGTTTAGAACAAGAATTTTTTTAAGAATTTATGATTTAAGATGACTAGACACCAGTATTATAAACTTTACAAATATTTATCGTAATGGATGCCTTAAAATGTGTACCAAATTATCCTTTTATACAATAGCGAAGCAAACGACCGCGTTTTGAAGGTTCAATAATGACGTCTTTGGGATGGGCCGGGTGTGAGCGGGCTTGGTCCAAACGCAGTCGTTTTGGGGTGGAACGATGTTGTTTTGAGGTCAAGAGTGCAGTTTAATACATTACTTAAACAAAATGATGTCATTTTGGGGGTTTTGCATATATACAGGCGCGGGATAAAACAAACAAACACTCACACTTACAAACACAAACCGAGACACATACACACACACATAAACCAAAATCAAGATCTGGAGCAACAATATTCAAACGAAAATCGTTTAGTGTTGCATGTAAGTAATAGCTTTTTATTTATTTACTTTATTGATCGGTGATCGTGTTGATGATTTGTGTTTATTAAATTTGTCATTTAATAGTGTTGATCCATGAGTTATAATTGTTGCATGTTAACCTATTTCAACAAACACACACACACACACACAAACACATCAGATCTGAATCTATCATCACGAACATATAATCGATCGATCATGCCCCACTATTATCTCTTTTGATATCATCTATATGTTTAAATGGATTCGGAAGGTGATGCGATTATCCCAAACACCCCCAATCTTCAAAAATCAAACCCTAATCTCAATTTTCAATCCTTAATCCTCCGGATCTTCTTGTTTCTTTTGTGTAGGATTGCTATAACCCCTGTAATTGAGATTAACAACTTGTTGTTTGTTCTCATAACGAGCGTGTTAGGCGATTTTTACCTTTAGATCTTGAAATCTGTGCGGATTTATTTTTTAAATTTATTTTTTTTTTCGATTGCAAACCCTAATTGTTTTCTGCCTTTTGGGGCCCTAAATTTTTTTTTTTTTTTTTTTTTTGCATTGTGTAATCTTGGGTGGTCTCATGGGAAGCCACAAATCAAAGGAGGATAGAAAAACACGAGTTACTATAAAATGTAAATGAATATACGAGATTGTAGATATACGAACGACTCATTTATTATTCTTTATGAGATTAAGTAAGGATATCCGGAAAAAAAAATTCTTTTTAAACTACTCGCATTTAAACTCATGGTATTCCTCTTTCGATTTTCTGATTCATCTTACCTTACACTATGAATTGACTTCTGATTTGTCTTACCTTATATTTGTATTCCTTTGATCATGTCTTGTGATATCCTTTGCACCTTATATCGTATCCTTTGATTTTCCGTTATCTTTTGCGTTCGATTATATATATCTGTTCACTGGGCTTTGTAAGCTCAGCCGCACTTTCTTTTCCTGCGGCAGGTATCTAAGCTAGGAGCTGGGGTTGCTTTCAGGCTATGAGTGCTGAGTGTGGACTTACCCTAGAGATCTTAGTTTTGATATATGAATTGTTTCTTTTCAAGACGTTCGTTATTTCGGTTATTTCGTTTGGATGTGTTTGTCCTTTGAGAACTTATGTACCTTAAGTCATGTTGACTTATTTTTCCTTTGGTTATTTATTTGAGACTTCCGCTGTTTATGCTTGTGTTATGATTATGTATGCCTTTGATGTCACACCATATTTGTAATACTTCTACCCTTTTGGGTCGGGGCGTTACAAAAAATATTTAGAGTAAAAAGAGTCTGAGATTCGAAACGGTAAGAATTTAAGTGAGTTTATATTAATTTACACGGAGCAAAGTAAAAAAAACAACATAATCAAACATATAAACATTAGATGTTCTTAAAAAACATATAATCCACTTAAAATCGTAATAACGAAATTATTACTGAATTCATTCATTCTTTATGTATAAGTCCCGTGGGTGCACACAAATAAGGTCAGGGTCGGTTCTGAGTTTTCTGCTACCCTGAGCGAAACGGCTGAAAAATGCCCCTTATAAACAAACAATACGTTATCGTTCAAGTAGCGGCAGAACTAGAGGGTGTCTCACGTTGTAATGGGCCTTTATGTTTCGTAGTGTTAAACTTTAACTCTCCTTTCACCCCGAAAAAAAATTATTTATACTCATTGTTTAGTTACACATTAGTATATTAAAAGCAATTATAAATTTAAATAAAACCAATATATCACGAATAAAA